>OZ007578.1:4051468-4181468 GCA_963931925.1 Onchidella celtica | reverse complement strand
GAACCCGGGACCCTTGGCATGAGAGGCGAGCACCTTGCCCCCAGACCACCTTGTCCCATGATGTCGATAGGGGTGAGTGGAGCTGAAAGAGGATGAGACTGGTACAATTTATTTAGGTTCGGCGTGCACTGGCAAAGTTCTATCGGCCAGCTAGTTAGCAGCCTCACGACATTGACCTTCAGTGAGGCCTGTCGTCCCACTACCAGTCCACTAGTTGGATAGTTACGTCACGACATTGACTTCTTGACCTCCAGTGAGGCCTGACATCCCACTAGCAGCCAGCTAGCTAGATAGTTACGTCACGACATTGACATCCAGTGAGGCCTGACATCCCACTAGCAGCCAGCTAGCTAGATAGTTACGTCACGACATTGACCTCCAATGAGGCCTGACATCCCACTAGCAGCCAGCTAGCTAGATAGTTACTTCACGACATTGACCTCCAGTGAGACCTGACATCCCACTAGCAGCCAGCTAGCTAGATAGTTACGTCACGACACTGACCTCCAGTGAGGCCTGACATCCCACTAGCAGCCAGCTAGCTAGATAGTTACGTCACGACATTGACCTCCAGTGAGGCCTGACGCCCCACACCAGCCCACTAGTTGGGTCTCATTGAAACTCAGTATCGTGTGGTCACCATCCGACTATTCGGCCGATTAATGTCGGTTACTGCGAGCCTGGTCTTAAGCACTTGTAATCGATTGAATGATTCCTTTAATCTAAAATCACATCATCCACTGTGAACCATTAATGGCAGTAAAGATTGGGCTTACTACGAATCAGCTGATCTGTAGAATGAAACATTGATGATGGTATTTCCGTGGAGTTATTTTCCCATTAATTTTCTTTCATTTTCCACTCCTATGAACATTTAAAGCATAATAAAAACGTACCCAGTTTGTGATGACATCACTGGCTCATACTTTCCTCTTCTGAAGGTTAACTGAAGCATTGATCTATACAAGTTTCAGAGTTGGATTTACTATAGCTTTCGTTTTTTGTTTTTTGTTTAAATTCATGGCTAGTTTCAATATTTGATTTACTGCAGGTTTCAGTGTTTTATTTCATGCAGGTTTCGGTATTTGATTTACTGCAGGTTTCAGTGTTTTATTTCATGCAGGTTTCGGTATTTGATTTACTGCAGGTTTCAGTGTTTTATTTCATGCAGGTTTCGGTATTTGATTTACTGCAGGTTTCAGTGTTTTATTTCATGCAGGTTTCGGTATTTGATTTACTGCAGGTTTCAGTGTTTTATTTCATGCAGGTTTCGGTATTTGATTTACTGCAGGTTTCAGTGTTTTATTTCATGCAGGTTTCGGTATTTGATTTACTGCAGGTTTCAGTGTTTTATTTCATGCAGGTTTCGGTATTTGATTTACTGCAGGTTTCAATGTCTGATCTATTTGCAGGTTTCAATATTTGATTAATTCACAAGTTTGATTTATTGCAAGTTTCAATGTTCGATTTATTGCATGTTTCAATGTTTGATTTATTTGCAAGTTTCAATGTTTGATTTATTGCAGGTTTCAATGTTTGACTTATGGCAAGTTTCAATGTTTTATTTATTGCAGGTTTTAATGTTTGATTTATTTGCCAGTTTCAATGTTTGATTAATTCACAAGTTTGATTTATTGCAAGTTTCAATGTTTGATTTATCACATGTTTCAATGTTTGATTTATTGCAGGTACCTGCTGAGAGTTACGAAGACGTCACGATATTTTTCTCTGACATTGTGGGTTTTACTACAATCGCCGCCTCGTGCTCTCCAATGGAAGTCGTAGACCTACTTAACGCTCTCTATTCTTGTTTCGACGCCCGCTTGGAGCTCTACGACGTCTACAAAGTGGAGACCATCGGAGATGCTTACATGGTGTCTTCAGGTAGGTGGGTGGGTGAGTGGTGGAAGGGGGGGGGGGAGTGGGGGTGTAGGTTGTCCTGTCCTTTCGTGAACAGATGTACTTATGTGGACAGCAAGGGGGGGGGGGGACTTATCTAATGACCACTCCCAGGAACAATTCACTGCAATCTGGCAGTCAGCAAAATTAAAGGATAATTTTAAATATGACCATAAACTGTTGAAGTAAGAAGACTTTCTGGCATGCTTTGAATCTGCTATGGTATGAACATCTGAGAAACTGTGAAAGAAATCAATATTTATGAGGTTTTTGACATCCGTTGGCGTGAGGACAGATGTCCATATCAAGGCATCATAGACTGTCCCTAGGTGAGGATAGCGCATCAAAGAGGTTAAGGGTGGATTATGCCGTCTCATATAAGACCATCAGACATTTGTATAGACCATTTTTACTTCCGCGTTACGGTTGTTTGCGGGGAGCCGCACGACATCGAAAAGCACCAAGTAGGGCAAAAACCTCAACTTGCCTTAGTGATGGCATCTGAGTATGTGCATAGTCTAAGCAAAGATGCATTTTTATGCCAGAACCAGCACGTAACGGGTTTGTACAGTTGGGTGCCCAACAAGATGGCGGCATCGTTGGACCGTTGCCCAACGCTTCCGCTCTACAAGTGGGCCACGCCGCCATTTTGTTTGCAAATCACATGATATGGAGGAGGGTAAATGAAAAGGGTCTATAGATTTAGGCTAGCTGACAGAGAAAGATTCAGTGGAATTGGCGGGCAGGAAAGGGATTTACAAGGAAATAGTTTTGTTTATTTGTTAACGGTGGACCGATCTCTGTGCCCTTTAGAAGACATCTCAGTCAGTTGGTAAAAGTAAATCATTCATAGGTATCCAATACACGTGTAAGCTACCTGTTCCTGGGATGATAATAATCATGATAATAATGGAGACCATTTACATAGCGCTTAATCCAAACAAGTTCGCTCTAGGCGCTTTACAGAAAGTCTTGTTCTCTCGATTTGCATCTCTCTCTCTCTTTCTTTCTCTCTCCCTCTCTCTCTCACTCTCCCTCTCTCTACCTCTCTCTATCCCAGAGCAAATTGTGACGCAGCCTGTTAGGCGCAATTCACAACTCACAACTGTATTATAAAGTACTAGCTGAGCTCCCGGCCCTGCCCGGGATAAATCGATTTATTAGTTTCAGTTCTGGGTGATCATTATGGACCTGCTTCATTTTGCCTGTTCCTTTAGCTTTATTTTATTTTTGTTTGTTTGTTTTTAGATACGTTTTACTGCTCTCCCTTTGTTCGTTGACGCCCTGCGCGTCCCGCCAGCATCCGTCAAATGGCTATGATTTGCGCACGGGTTAGTTTGTTTGTTAGTGAACACATCGCAGGAAGTGATAACGTCATGTGTTAATGGAAAAGAAATATTATAATATTTTCCTAGGCATATGAAAACATAAACCTGTACTTTTGGCAATGCAGCGTCAATCTCCCAATTCCAGACCCATTCTTTTTCCTAGTCGAGGCACATTGAGAACACACAAAGTTTCATACTTCGTAGTCTTAGAACTCAATCTCAGCATGCAAATCAGTCCTAACTGGAAGTTGTTTTGTGAGTGTGATACAGACACCGGAACGAACCTCAATTACGCACATCTGCCGAAAAAATGGACCGAACGCCAATGTGTCGCAACCTAGAAACTAATACAAACGTTCTGCGAGTTGTTAATTATTTTTTTATTTTCTGTGCCGGGGACACTACGACAGTCTATACTAAGCGTTGTATAAAATCTGAGGGCCACCAAATCAGCATTAACGGAGGAGTAGCGAAAGGCGCGCTGCAATTGTCGTAAGGTTTCACTTTTATTAGTATAGATTATAATAATATTTGAATAGATATTAATATTTATTTAATAATGAAAAATAAATTTTTGTTGGTGATGTGGGGGGTTATAGGGATGAATTTTAATCTATTAATTTTAAATTTTGCCCTGGCAGCGGCCTGTTCGGCCTGCTCGTTATGATTTTCAACAGTTACTGTTAAAAACAAAGAGACTGACTTTGGAATTGACTTTTGTCTCTGGCATCTTCCACTTCCCCTCAACTTCCACCCCAAGGCGTGCCTAAGCGGAATGGTAGAAAACATGTGGCATAGGTGGCAACCATGGCCCTTGACCTGGCTCATCACGCTGGACACATCGGCATTCCACACATTCCAGGCAAGACTTTAACTCTCAGGGCAGGAATGCACACGGGTAAGACAGGGATAAAGCAGTTTTTCATTTTGGTTTGATTTAATATGTAAATAGAGAAATATATTATGTATCACCTCTGCCAAACTGTGAAACCAGATCAGCGCGCTAAACAAGAAATTGGATAGGTGTCTGGATAGATTGCACCATGAGAATGTTGTCAGAGGCACGTAGTCTAGGAAAATGGTATGTGCCCCAAACAAGAGCCGCACCATATAGAGTGTACGGATCTATCGACAGTGGGTTTTCCATAGTTTTTTGAGTGATTGTAGCATCTGCGGGCTACCCCTTGCCCTCCCCCGGTTTTGTTGTTGTGCTGGTGGCTGAGCATGTGTCCACTACTTTTTTCATGTTATTGTTGACAACCGCCAGAGTGTACTGTACTCCGTGACCTGACATTCTTTTCTAGTGAGTAGTTTTTTTCCTCGCTCGCTTGTTGTCAGGTGTTTTGACTCGTTCAGTAAATATTAGTATGTTCCCGAATATTCGATAACGTTGTGGATACGAATGTTTACGCCAGATTTGGCCTTGGGTGATGTGACCTGATGACGTATTGATGCGTGATTGGTTAGTTTGTGCGAGGGCAAAGGTAACGTTTATTTCGGGAACTTTCTGTAGGAATGTTTCTATATATAGACCTGTGTGAGTGGTTGGTCGGTGAGTAAGTGAGTTTCCTTTTGTGTGGCGTAGATATTTAGTTTCGCTGGTGTCTTCCTAGTAATTTATTGTTCACTATACAGTTATTAAACTTTAGTATTATTTAATCTATCGTCGGATCTCGTGTTTATTTATTTTACAGCTGTAATGGTTTCGTTTTCTAAAGGGTTGTAGTTAGATCAACTAACTCCCCCCTACTATAACGTGCTAGAACAACCTCAGCTGTTACAGTGATTGACACTGTCAAAAGCCGTCGGAGAACGCTTTCTGAGTCTTTCCCAATAAAAGCGTTCAGACGAGCATTGTTCATAGCGCTGACCTATTTTAATCCTATGCGAACTGTGATTGGTTGAGCCTACTGTGATTACCAGTGACCTCAACCAGTAGTTATCCGTCTCGTTACACACATCCTCCCTGGCACTGTAGGGTCAAATAGCAAATTGTACGATAGTGTTCGAACGAACATCGAATATTGGTTAATCGCATTCGAATATTCGACACTGTTTCGAATACCTGCTCATTTCCATACAAAATATACAACTCCCTAGGCGACTTCTCGCGACAAAGGAGACAAAACTGTGCTTGTTGCTTTCTCCTTTCAATAATTTACAGTGTACATTTTACACCATCGAATTATTTTCTTTATGACCAGGCCTATTTTCAGACTAATTCTGTTAAAATTTCAAAACTATCTTTGTCAGGGTTGGGATTTGAATTACCGTGCTGGGTCACGCTTTGTTTATTGCATGGCATCATTGATTTTGGCCAGTGCAAACGTCCTTGAACTGTTCCCGTGGACGGTTGGTTTTTGAAACGCTTTTTCTTGGGGATGGAAAGAAAGTGGGGCAAGATAGAACGAATGGATAAATTAACAGTGACGATGCAGTTTTCGACCCCGTGGTTTGGGTGTACTTTAACAGGGAAAGACGGGGCGAATAAGGAGTGAATAAATTCGTACATAAAACGTTTAGGGTGTAGAGACTTTACGAACGCTTTTGACATAGTTGAGTAACTTTGGCTGTTACTATTAATAGACTGCGAGCTGAGCTCGAAGTGGATGCACCAATCAAATTTGAGCAGTCGCGTGGATTTGCAGAAGATAAGCGGAGACATCTTTATGTTACTTCACTTCCATGTAGATCCTTCCATCTGCGAGGGCGGTCGGCTAAGGTTCAGCCAGAGAGAACCATAAGACTGTTAAATGCATGTCTATGTCCTGGATAGACAATGAAATAATCCACAGCTATTTTCTCCAGTTCCCTGGAATCGTTTCAGGGAACCAATCGTAAGTGTCTTCACAATGATTCGAGATGATGTGAATCTGACCCTAATTTTCCAGTAGAAGTGCTACCAAAGGAATGCAAGACCATAATATTTTACTTGCAATTAAGATCTAGAATGAGTGACTGGTATACACATTTGTAAATTGTAATTGATGTGTCTGGATGAGGCTGGGGATTGCCAGCCCATCCTAGAGCAGATCTAGATCTATCTTAACTACGTCAGTGTGTCTTGACGGTTTGATCCTTTATAAGTAATTAACTGAGTTAACATTGTCGTCTGAGACATAAGAATATTATTTGTGAGATAGTAGGCAGACTATATTTCTGAAGATAAATAATTACTAAGTAAACTGTGAATGAGTCAGAATGATATGGATTTTCTAATCTTTAAGATCCTAGAGGAGACTTCTAGTTATGTATTATACTAGTTTCATTTGATGCTGCTGATGTTGTCTTTTTGATATGTAAGATAGACGAAATTGTTAGGAATTTTAAGTAATAAATTTGTGGCCCTACAAGGTCCTTGATATAACGTACTCGAAATTGTTATTAGTGTATGTGGCATGGTATGGCAGAGTAATTAGTAAAACCTCTCGATATTTATTAAAAATGCAGTCGAACACGTAAATTTATAATTAACCATCCCCGTAAAACACGAGCACAGTAATCCCCATCTGTAACAATCTTCTCGTCGACTGTTATGTACAAGAAAAACAAAATTCAGATCTGAGTGTCGAATAATGTTTAAACTATTTAAACGTATATTTGACACAGGTCACTTTTCGAATATTCAAATAGTTGTGTCGAATATCCTAACACTACTCTCTGGTTTGATGTTGTGTCTTCCAGTAGTGAATGAACGCACGTCAATTTGTCTTCTGCCTTCGATCATCCGATTCTTTTTCATGACGATTCCTGCCTAATTGTGCGCGACGTCGAAACACAATGAGGTCGTGAGTAAACGTCTAGTAAAATGTCAAGTCCTCCCAACTCCAATTAAGGCCCAGCAAGCACTGGTCGGTATGTGACGTCAGGACATTGAGTAGTCAATGAGAACAAACCAGTTGGTTGGTGTGCGAGACTCACTGAAACTGTAGGCCTCTGTGTCACGCCGGTGGTTGGTGGACGCTTGTGACATTGTCTCCTTCTGTCCTTTCATTTTGTTACATTCTGTTTATCCTTCTACTTTTTCCTACCACAGTGTGACCGTCATCATGTCTGCGTGTTTTCTCCAAACTTGGACCCTCAAATTCTCGTCATGCCCAATCCAGCGAGTCGGGAGATCAAAATCGGGTGTGCCCGCCGGGCCTAATTATTGACAGAACATGCTGATTCCGTTAATGAAGTGCTTGAGCTAATTCTTAACCTAATTTCACACACAAAATGGATGTTTTCCCACCATAGCTGCTCGATCTGCTTGCTAACAACAAGTGTTCTTCAATTATGTCCATGACATTATGAAATGACATTTCTGTGTTGCAGTTGTGATCTTTTTGATGTTCTAGTCTTGACGGGAAGAATGGCAGTAATCGCTTGCAAATCGTTCTGATCCGTTGTCTGAGATACAGTGCTTTGTCAGAGTTTTTACATGCTTATTGGTCCTGTGGTGAATTAGTTTCAGAATAGGCTTCACCAACTTTACCAAAAATTCCCAAATTCTGCGACCTTAACCTTGCTCTTAAGTGAAACAAACATTGCATTTCTTACTAGTCAGTTGATATGAGTAGTCTGAGCTTTACTCATGGCCAGTTGTTTGCCTCACTTTTTCCACTCACCACTCTTTTTGATGGCTGACCTACATTCAACTAGCTGGGTTTTTCCCAAAATCTTGGTTTCTACTATTAAACGAATGTAGCATGATGTGAGAGGGGGTGGGGGTGGGCACGGAAAGAAGAATGTGGAGCAATAAACATGAGGACAGGCAGACAGAAAGACAGACAAACAGTCATTGATTTGATTCCCAGAACCTGCACACAGAGTTCACTAACCTGACAACGGAAATTAAAGAGGAAATAGGTCTGGGGAAGGGGTGGAATGGACAACAGACAGAGAAAAAGAGTATCAGATAAACACTCATACACAAAGGCAGACATTGTCATTGTCTGAGTTCCAGTTTCACGGCCCGTCGGCACGATAACAGCCACTTTGCGCCCATCATGGTCTTTTTGGATACTTTATTTATCTTCGGTATTCAGGGCTTTTAAATTTCACAAACAGAATTAAATAGTTTTCGACTAAATTTTATGAAATTGGTAAAATTCTGAAATGTTGTTTTGTATGGATCCGACAAGAGTTTTGCAAATGAGTATAAACGTTATTAAGTCAAGTTGTGGATCTTAGCCTCTCTTAGGGTACAAACATAGAGGCCACCGAATTCGGTCACCGAGCCACTAGGCGCTTTAGGTGAGAAAAATTGCACTATATAATTTCAACAACTGCACATAGAGCCCACCTAGATTCGGTCCGTTTATATAGTGCAATTCTTCTCACCTAAATTGCCTAGTGGCTCGGTGACCGAATTCGGTGGCCTTTGTGTGGTTACCCTTAGAAAGGACAGGACCATAGGAAAAAAAGAAGAAACATTTTGTATAGAACACGCAAATACTCAAGGTAGTTGCCAGGGGACCAGAATTTGCGCCATTTGCAAAGGGACACACAGAGCAATGTGTCACGTGATCAGTGAGGTCAGAAAACATTTCGTGACTATGTATGTGTGAGTGTGTATGTGTTTGTGTGTATGTATGAGAGAGAGAGAGTGCGAGAAAGAGAGGGGGAAAGATGGAGAGAGAGGGAGAGACAGAGAGAATGAGAGCGATTGGAAGAGAGAGAATGAGAGCGATTGGAAAAGAGAGAATGAGCGCGATTGGGAGAGGGGGAATGACAGCGATTGGGAGAGAGGGAATGATACAGGGAGAGAATAAGAGAGCAGGGGAGAGACAGAGAGAGAGAAGACTATCTAGTGCAAGAATTTATTCAGTTCCTACTTGGATGTTCATTCTATATTTTATGAAGATGTATTATAGTAATACAGTAATTAATGGGGGGAATTTTCTTTTCCTTTTCATTGACGATATTCCCCCTCTACCATTTTTTGTCATCCACAAGTTCACTGCCCTGTTTCTTGATCTCCAAGACTGCTCCCTTCCCCCTCGTTCCCCACCTTTTGGCATCAGTTCTTTGGACATTAATTATTATTAGCATCATTAATTTTCATTCTAGGTCAAAGTCAAATAATTTAGTTGTCTTATCTGGGAGCCGAGGACTGTGATCACCAACTTTAATTTTCCTAGCCACGTATTTAAGTCTTTTTAGCTCAGGGCGGTAGTAAAAAATTCTCTAATAGTATTGATTTTTTTGTCCCAAATAGTTTCAAAAAGTATAATTTTTCAGGCTTGTTGAATTCGACCACAACATTTGGTCTGTAACAAGCCCATTCGTTTCCTTGTAGCGTCTGAGTTAGTTAAATTGAGTATCTGATGAGCCAGTCTTAGTGAAGGTTTTAGACTGGAAGTCTTCTTGCTCAAAACTAGGGCTGTCGTCATTCTGTGATCGTGGACTTTGTGAGACTGATTGTGTGTAAATTTACGTGTTTGTGTAGGTGCATGACTGCGGGTACAGCTGGGGGTACAGCTGAGGTTACAGCTGCGGGTACAGCTGAGGGTATAGGTGGGGGTACAGCTGGGGGTACAAGTGGGGGTAGAGCTGGGGATACAGCTGACGGTACAGCTGGGCGTACAGCTGAGGGTACAGCTGAGGGTACAGCTGAGGTTACAGCTGAGGTACAGCTGGGGTACAGCTGAGGTTACAGCTGCGGGTGACATTTTCAGACAGGTTTGGTGGGGGAAGGGGGAGTGGGGCAAAATAATAATAACGTGAAAGAGAGAGAGAGAGAGAAAGAGAAAGAGAGAGGGGGAGAGAGAGAAAGAATGAGACGTGCTTCTTTTTTCAATCGCAATGCGAATTCTTACAAACAGTAAAAAACATGATAATCACACACACACACACATACACACACACACACACACACACACACAAAGTCGCTACATTCTCCATGCACTCTTGAATCTGTGACAGGCAAATTGTAGGGAAAATTTTAACTTTCTCTTCTGAACACAAAGATTTCTGACACTGAAGTATTTGATATGTAAAGAGTTGTCACTTCGTATTTGGGTACATGACTCCTTTCTTGCCAATGCCGGCCCATGGCCCAATGCAGGATCAATATTTTCTTATCTGTAGTTAAAATGAGTTTATCTGAATTGTTTTGCAGTTCTTTTACTTGCTAGAGCATGGAATTTCAGAAAATGCCGTTCGTTTCGCTTCTTTAGTAATCTAGGAAACTATTTTGTTCTCATCTGTGTGACAGCTGGCTGAGCCGTGCCGTGCAATTGCCAACTAGCAAATAAAACATTATTTTGATTAAATGTCCTCATGCATATCTGTAGAAAGCACTATGCCTACGGATCCATGAAAGAATTTATTTTCTAACGCGAACCTACAGTGCGTCCTGTCCTTTCTGAGAAAGGCTGAGATCTACAACTTCATTTAAAAACTGTTATACTCTTTTCAGATCCGTCCCAGAAAAAAAAAAAAAAAATTCACTCAGGCAAATTTCACAAATGCGATAAAAAAAAAAGTACGCAAAATTCAAAATATAAAAAAGAAAAGGATGGGGCACAAACAACCTGTGAGAATTTTACCAGTGTCATAAAGTTCACAAGAAACCTTTTAATTTCTATTTAATTTATGAAATTATAAGACTCCGAATACCAAACATAAATAAATATAGACCGTGACAGGTGCACAGCAGCTGTTAGCGTGCCGACACGCCGTAAGACCCAAACCCAGACTCAAAACCCACCAGAGAGCTACGTCACACAGTCCAGAGGGAATATTCAGTGGTTTTACAAGCATGATTTCACGCGCTGACGCAATGCCATTTCCCTGCTCGTGCCGTTATGTCCTCACACAAGACTGTACAGTAACCAGCCTTGTCAGTTGGACAGTGTCCTATCACACTAGCAAGAACAGCTACGCCCCTTGGAAAGCAAAATAAAACATGAAATTTCTATTTGTGAAAGTGGGGTGACATTTTTTTGCACGACAACAGCACAGAACTTACTGGTGGCTTTTTATGTCATCGCTTTCCTCGCTTCCTGCATCTTTTTTCATCCTCGAATGCCTCTCAACTTCCGTCCTCTTTTCCTCCAGTAATCCTGATTTTACTTCTCTTTTTCAGAATAATCCATATTAGTCACATTTTGTCTTTCCTCGGCTTCAGTGGAGATGTTACTAAATTCCATATCATATGTTTTTGTGAACATTTTTATTTGACAGGACCGTCATTCCATTACTTACAGTACTCAGCATAATGGATATGAAATTTTAGAAATACATGTGTGTATAAAGACTAGGGAATTGGACCTGCAACAATGTAAACTTTCCACGACAGAAAAAAGACCATTGTGAAGATAGAAGAGTTCTTTTGGGGATTTAGCTATTGTGTTTGTTGCAATCGTTCCATATTTCAGAGCTCGTGGTAGTTGCCTTTTTTTTCTCCACATATTAGAGGTTGTATTTGTTGCAATCTTTCCACATATTAGAGGCTGTATGTGTTGCAATCGTTCCATACTTAAGAGCTCGCGTTACACCCCTTCCAGTCTGTATAGTGTATTCTGGAAGTATTCTGTTTTTCTCTAACCAATCCCAAGAGTGATACAAAAATTAGCTTACAAATCCAAATGGGTTACACCTTAGACATGGTAAAATTGTACGGACGGTGCCTCTTTTGTTTGACTCGGCTGCTTTATTTATTTTTCTGGATTTGGAGAGTAAAAATGTGATTTCCACTCATTATTCAATGCCCAGAGGATATCAAAAATTACTTTCTATCTTCACTCATTAATTTACTTGGTACATTTAAATCGACATTTTTGCCCCTTTACAGTTTTTCTGCCATGTTATTTTCCCTTTTGGTGCTCCTCCAGCAGTTCGCACTTTTATCCTTTTCCTTCCTGCTTCAGCATCTTCTTCATGGCTCTTTTCTATGCAACAGGAGTGCTCTTCTCTTATGGACGAGTTTGAGAATTAATCAATGAAAAGGACGAATTCCTCAATAGACGAATCCATTCACAATCATTATAATGCCCGTTTCCGCACTGGGGATAATACAACCCTGAGGTTTCTCTGAAAAGTTATGAATTGCTCATATTCCTTCATTGATGAATCGATCGACAGCAGTGATTTAGCAGTAAATGTGCAGTAATTCATTGAGAAATGAAAATTCACCTCACGAACCAAAGATTGAAGAGACAATCATGTATTGTGTACATGTAGATGAAATACCTTAACTAAAAGATTACTCGTCTCTGCTTCAGATTTACATTGTTGTTGTTGTTTTTTTTTTTTGTTTTTTTTAATTGGCTTAAGGCATTTCAGAACTAAATTTGAAATAGTTACAGCAATGCTTTTTATATTGGCAACTTTCACTTGTGTTGGACATTCCGTGACAACAGTTATAAAATTCATAAAGTTACTTCTCGTAAATGAAGCTCACAAAGAACTGATTTTCACCTTTAGGGAGAAGGTATGGACTTAGAAACAATAGGAGATACACCAAATGTGAATTGATGACATGAACGCAATGTTGGTGAAATCACCAATTGTGAATTGAGGTGACGAAATAATGGGCGGCGCTCCTTTCTGCATGTCTAAATTTTGTGTTACTGTAGGAACAATTAAGCCGTTTTTGTTCCAATAAGCGTTTATGTACTGTGGTATCACGCAGAACGTTAGAATGTTCCGTCTTATTTACGTGGTGGAGGAACTTTACTACTCACGCCGAACATGACGTTTAAAAGGGAGAAGGAATGCCGTATTACGGCTTTTGTCCTGCACTTGTTCCATTTGTATTTGCATTTGTATAACTCTTTAATCCCATTTGGAAAATTTGCCTTTGTGCCATTGCAGCCCAGTTACAACTGGAGCAGGCACGTTGTCGCCACAGTGCAGGGCCGGTCGAAATTTTTTATTTTTTTTGGCGGGAGGGGGGGGGGGAGAGATGAGGGGGGTGGTGGTGGTAGGGATGAATTTTATTTAATTTTGCCCGGGCAACGGCCTGTTCGGCCTGCTCTTTACGATTTCCAACTGCCGAGGTATCTTTAACGTGCGCGACGTGCACACGGGCCCTCCGAATTTTTTCGTCCTTATCCGAGAAGACTAGGTACTCGACCCTAACTCCCCCCCCCCCCCCCCCCCCAATAGGATCAGGGACACGAAAATATGACAAAAAGCCCAAACGTCCAACATGCCTGCACCGGCCGGGTTTTGAACCCGGAACCCTTGGCATGAGAGGCGAGCACCTTGCCTCTAGACCACCTTATCCCCATGTTCCATGTGGTTAATGGCCGGCGGCGCCTTGCGATACCTAGTCAAACTGGTATTCACATCGATCCATAATGTGGTTCCCATTGTGATCCCAGGTTTCCTCATATATTTTGTGTTTTTCTATTTTCGTAATTGTATTTTTACAGTGCTGCTCATTGAAATAATGTATTTAACTTAATGTTTGTATTTATGACAGTCAGATGAAAAAAAGAACAAACAAAAAAAATCCTTATATGATATTTCACTTCATAAATCGACCACTGTGTACAGGACAGACTCCTTCTCAGTTTGGAGTTCCTCCTCTGTCTGAAATTCCTCCTCAATTCCTCCCCTACACTTTATTCAAGATCAACTTGGACAGTGGACTCATGCCTCTCAACAAAATCGGAGATTGTCCTTAGTAGACTCCGTCTGGGTCATACCCACCTCATATACCGTTTTTTACTTAGGCGGGGGAAGATCCTCCCGATTGTGTGGAATGCAGTTGCCAACTATCACTAAAACATATTTTAACCGAATGTGTAGACTTCATGCATGGAAGAATTATTTTCTGATGTGGACTCCCAACGCGTCCTGTCCTTTCTCAGTGAAGCTAAGTTTTGATTTAATAACTTTTATACTCGTATACAAAACATTTTCCAGATCTATACAAAATAATTTTTTAGAATATTACCAATGTGTTAAAATTATATGAATGTATTTAATTCTAGTTGAAACTGAACAGCTCTGAATACGAAACATATGTAAAGAACGTGTATCCAAATAGACCGTGAAGGGCGCACGTGCCTAGGCGCTGTTCCTCCCAGTTTGAGGACCATTGGTAGTCTAGAGGACTAACTCACCAGCGAGACTTTGTTTCCTGCGACCCCCCACACCGTCGCTTCTCAACTCGCGACCTTGAAATGTCATTGCTGTATCTCAGGAGGAATTCCTTCCTTAAAGGATGATTAACGACAGACAAGGAAATCGAGCGCTATTTATAGTCGATTACAGGCAGTCCAAATTTGATCACCATTACTAGTTGAAAGCCGAAGGTCTGGAGTTTATAAGCCCTGGTTTTCTTTGATGATGGTCGAAAATCAATAGTTGGTTCAGTGCGCCATGTCAGTTTGCATCATCTTGGCCTAATGAATGGCAGTGACGCACTCGGCAGAGGCAATGTTGATTTACGAACTTTAAATATCTTTTATGGTCTTGTGGTAATGGTGGTAGTAGTGGTGGTGGTGTTGGTAATAGTGAATGGTTGTGGTAGAGGCGGTGGTGATAAAGGTGTTAATAATGGTAGTGGTGGGGTGGCAGTGGCGGTGCTAATGGTGGTATTAATGGTAGTGATTGTGGTTGTGGCGATAATGGCAGTGGTAGTGATGAAGATGGTGATAGTGATGGTATGTTAATCATTTATAGCAATGGGGTGTGACATATGATGGTGTTAAGTTGTATTTCTGACACACTGATGTAACACTAGTTAGGAGTGAAAAGTCAGTGTAATAAATACCATGTGCAGAAGATGCAGAAACATTTCTAAATCTGTTTTTGGTATTTTATTAATAGCAACACAGGTAAATTTGATTTGGTATCAGATTGGAGGGAATATGGTTGTGTTTACTGTCTTATTGTCGTGATGTCAATTGTTAACATCTTTGAGGGGGGGGGGGGGATCTTGGTGGGTGCGTGAACTTTCCAATGGGATTTTCTGGAAAGGCTTGTCCAGGGCTTGTTCAGTTGGATAAGAAAGAAAACAGTAATAATAGCAGTGGTGGAGTTACTTGTCATCAACTGGTAACTGGCCCGTTCTGCGGAGGACCAAAGAGGTTTTATTGAAACTAGTTGTTGTGGCGTCACCATCCGACTTACAGGCCGAGCAAACTCTGCTGGTGCTTGCCTAGGGTTAAAGTCAGTCAGTTCTTATGTAGGCGTCATCTGGACACTTTAACTCACTCTGTGTGTGTCTGTGTGTTTTTTTTTCTTCTTTGAACAGGTCCTGTAGTGGCGGGTGTTGTGGGCTCCAAAATGCCTCGCTATTGTTTGTTTGGGGACACCGTCAACACGGCCAGCAGGATGGAATCTTCAGGCAAAGGTGGGGTATCATAGACATTCTGTCTGTGTGTGAGTATGTATGTCTGTGTGTGTGTTTGGGGGGGGGGCAGTTTTACGGCGGGAGTGGAATGAGAGAAAAATGTTGGAGGGTAGGTAGTCCCTAATCAGAAGTAAATGGGTGACACATACAGGTGATGAAATTAATTAATTAATTATGGATTTTTGTTTATTAATAACTAATCACTTGCTCGTTCATTGATTAATCTTAGTTGCTCAATTAATAGTTGATGGATTAATTGATAATTAATTAGTTTATTAATTAACTTATTTATCTATTTAATTTGATTTTTTGTCTCTCATTCTATAATCGATAACTTAGACGTGTTTAAGTATTCCCTATGTTGGGAGCTGTTATTCTATAATCATACAATTTAAATATAATGCGGGCGGGCGGGCGTGCGTGCGTGCGTGCGTGCGTGCGTGCGTGCGTGCGTGCGTGCGTGCGTGCGTGCTTGTTTGTTTGTTTGTTTGTTTGTTTGTTTGTTTTTCCATAATTATTAATTATTATTCATCAGATCGCCACTTGCATTGATCAAATCTTGGCGTGGTGTTCTTGTCTGTTATATTTAACGTACATGTACAAGGTCTTGTGTTTGACGCGGTTTGGCGTCAGCTGAAAACTTTCGGACATTCTGCTTTGTGATGAAAGATTTTACATTTAAAAGGTGTTTACCCAGACAATAATTGCTTGAGTATACACTTGTTTCTGCCTGCAGCTAACCACATCCAGGTCAGCGTGGCTACTTTCACTGCCCTGGAGGCGCTGGGATGCTTCACTCTGGAGAGCCGCGGTCACGTGGAGATCAAGGTAAGCACAACACAGATTGTCTGGCCATGAGCTGCTCACCAACACACTTGTTGTACAAATCCTTGGGTATTTTCAATATTAGTTGGACGTGCATTTTTGTCTTTCCAAGAACTTCAGGATTGAAAGTTAGAAGAGTTATGTAAAATCAGGGTTTTGTTCAATAGGCTTTAAAATCGAAACTTGCATAAAAATGCCCACGAAAAATACACTCATGACACTTACATATATATTATATATATATCGAGGGGTGCCTGCGCAAACATTGTAACTCGAACATTTTCGATTGATGCGAATTCAATTATCGAATTAATTGATCTAATTACTGATGATGATTTAAAGGTCGTAGCAGACATTTGATTGTTCATGTCAAACTTTCAAATCGCTCTCCTGTAAAATTTACAAAACAGGCGATACGATCTTTGCGCAGGCACCCCTCGATATACATGTACATGTATAATAAAAGTAGGAGTGAGAGAACATGACATATATATTATATCATTTTCTTCCCCGTCTTCACAGGGCAAAGGTTCAATGCAGACCTACTGGCTGCAGGACAAGTTCAACTTCGAGGTGAGTTTCCCCTGCATGCCCGGCTGTCAGAAATTCAATGATTCCCAGACTGCCAGGATATACCCAATCAATGGCAACATCACACCTGTCTCTTCCATCCACTAGCACTGACACAGACTGACAAGTTATGAACTCTTGACACCTGTGTATGCCGACAGTGCAGAGGCAAGATCCAGAGGAGTCTATGGCGCCACCAGCGAGTACCATTTGCATAAAATCTAACGTTTGTGAATAATGACGATGGCCATTAGCGTACAAACCAATACTGCCCAGAAAGCCGCTGTGATGATGAATTCATGACATCATTTCCGGAGTTTCTACTGAAAAATGAAAAAGGGTATGGGGGAATCTGAAGTGCACGCACGTTTATGAGTTACTGGTACGTATTAAAAAGAAGTTAGGGTATATTAATATTCATTCATCAAAAGACGATGGAGGATTATGTAAAATCAAGAAAGAAATATATAGCCTATATATTTTTATTTATTCTAACGTAGCAGCAAATAGTCAATGAGTAATAGCATTTAGAGTTTCAGAATATCAGGGTCTTACCATTGATACTAGCGGGGGGGGGGGGGTGGGGATTGGAGCCAAGGACTTGAAAAGCGCACAAGGCGTGGAGGTGGGGGAGGGGGGTCAAAAATCTCCAAATTCGAGCATACTTACTTTGTGGATGGCCCCTTTCTAAGATCTGGTTTTCTGTGAAACGAAATCTTCATCTGCACTGAGTCCAGCTTTGAAATGACATACTGTATGTATTTGTTGTGAAGTTGAGAGTGTTCAACCAGCCGGTGTTTATTGTTAATTAACTATGATGATTTTGCGATAATTTCATAGTGTATAACTATTGTACATAAACAGTTGGCGATGCACAAACCTGAGAGCTGAGTCTCTCTCCATATTAGCTGATTATAACGTAACCTTAGCTATGGTAATACATGTATCCATTGACGTCAAATTCCTGCACAGTTTTCTTTTCGTCTTCAAATCTACATGAAATAACTTGATTTTTGTATGCATAATTCATCTGTATAATTGTTTGTTGGTTGTTTTTTTCATTGTTTTTGTTGATGATGTTATTGTTATACCTGATATACGAAAACTTTGATCATGTTCAAGATCGGATTCCCTTAATTTGTCCTAAAAAGTAAAGAAAATAAATATTAAAATAATAGGCTATTCTTAAATATGACATTTTGAAGAAGGTTTTCATGAAAGTTGGGCTCTGTCACGACATGCTCAGTCAACCATTGACGTATGGAAGAAATCGCGATAATTGTAGTTATGGGATATAATTATACATCCAAACCTCTCCCTACCATCCTAGACTTGCAGAATCAACCGTAGATTTTACCCCCGAGGACACATTGCTGGTATCGATTCGTAAAATGCAGTATGATACATGTACAGGTTTGAATGAGCTCCAGAAGTAAGAGAATACAGAATGCTGGTGACATTAATAGAAATCAGGCTGGCCCTTCAGCTACACGTATCTCGATTCTCTGTGGTCTATATTGTCATCATGATAGACAATGTCCTTCATCAGACAGTGTTTCAAGAAAGTAAATTCATATTAGTCTTGTCTACTTTGTCTTACTTTTCGTCTAAACCCATTTCAAGTCAATGGCAATCATAGCTCCATCTCTACTCCCTCCTCTCTACGACCTACATAAGGAAAGTTTCAAATAAATCCAGTAAAATTTGATGAAGCCTTTCTGTATTGAAGTTGGCAATATTTGGGGACTCAAAATCCAAGATCGCGGCGTTTCCATGGCAAAAATATGACAAACAATTTTTTCAATATTTTTTTCTACTAATTCAGACATCCTGAATTCTATTGTCATAGTTATAATTGTCTATTTCTCATCACAGCAACAAAAATCACCTTCAGGACAACCCCCCCCCCCCCACTTTAAACCCACAGCGGGCAAGAAAAGAAAGTGGGGTGGGGGTGGGGGTGAAAAATTTGCTGAGCAAACTGACATTTTTTTTGCTTTTTGGTGTTCTAGAATTCCCCCCCCCCCCCCCCCACAGTCACCCTTGGCTAATCATCACGAAACTATAAAATAAAATATCTTCTGGTCAAATGACCTGACACCAAACTCTGACAGTGCAGCAAGCGGGCTCAGTCAGGGCAAACTACTCATGATTTGGGGTCTTTATTTTAGGAGGTTCGCTGCCCTTGGCATTTACACCTCACTTTACTTGATTTATTATTTCTTGTTCTGGCGGGGGGGGGGGGGGGGGGAGATGATATGGATAAATTTTAATCTATTAATTTCAATTTTGCCCGGGCAGCGGCCTTTCGGCCTGCTCTTTACGATTTCCAACTGCCAAGGTATCTTTAACGTGCACAACGTGCACACGGGCCTTCCGAATTTTTTCGTCCTTATCCGAGAAGACTAGGTACTCGATCCTACCCTCCAATAGGACCAGGGACTTGAAAATATGAGAAAAATCCAATTTCCAAGAACTACTCGATCCTACCCCCCAATAGGATCAGGGACTTGAAAATATGAGAAAAATCCACTTTCCAACATGCCTGCACTGCCCGGGTTTAGAACCCGGGACCCTTGGCATGAGAGGCGAGCACCTTGCCTCTAGACCACCTTGTCCCCTCATTTTTTTGCTTTTTGGTGTTCTAGAATTCCCCCCCCCCTCTACCCCCCCCCCCCCCCCCCCACAGTCACCCTTGGCTAATCATCACGAAACTATAAAATAAAATATCTTCTGGTAAAATGACCTGACACCAAACTCTGACAACTACTTGTCAACTACTCATGACAAATGGTTTATTTAAATATCTTTCTCGTGATTATTCCCTTGGCCAAGTTATTTATTAACCCTCGTCCCGCGTTGAGTGAACTCGTCCACGTAATGTCCCGTGCGGGGATAGCCAGCGGCCAGTCAGCCGATCTTTCGCGTATACTTCAGGACGCAATAACAACAGTAGCGGTGGATAAATCGTAAGGGACCCCTATGATATTTGGATAAAGTGCTTGTGATGATATGCACATAGGTTTTATTGTGAAATGGAAGGCCCAAATCAAGAATTTTCTGCATTTACATGCCATTTAACACACGTTTTATCATTTTCCCAATGTAACAAATCCCAGACTGGGAGGTGTACTTATTACGACAGGACAACAATCACGAACGAACAAGTATAACACTTAACAGAACAACCAAACAGACTCACACATTTATTATACATAAAAATAAAGAGATACGTGCATTACATTATTCAATTCAAATACCATACAATGGTCAGCACTCCCGACATTCATTCCTCTACGGGTCCACAACCCGATAATACTTTCTAGAATATGCTCTGGCCTCACATCTATATATATATTACTTGCTGGCCTCTCTTATTGGCTCCGGCTCAACCTAATCTCCGTATCTCAATCTCCCCTCGATGTCTTAACAGCACATTACTATTTCAATAGCACATTATATTCTCAATGGCACATTAACATCTTAATAGCACATTAACCTCGTAATAGCACATTAACATTTGAATAGCAATAAGGACAATAACAACGTCCCTGTCTGTGGCCAGACTGCCACGACTCATGTGCTCCCGCTGTCCGCGCGACAGCTTCACTCAGGCGGCCTGTGGGTAGCCTTCTGCCCAACCCCGGCACAAGTCCGCTCACCGAGGGTGGCTTCTCTGCCCGACCCCGGCACCTATAAGAATAACATTACATCTGTAATACACCACACAATTACTATCCACTTCACCACTCATTACGAACCATCAAGCATACTCACAATAGTCCACATTTCACTCACCACACATCTTACGGTAACACACCTCCACCGTGTCACACCGTACTCAGACTCGCTACGAATCCATGATCCTAACTTACATCTATCGCTCATTGCGCACATCTCTATACACCGTAATCAATGACTTTCACAGTCCTCACATATAACTTATTTACATCATGGTCATAGGAGAATCTAGTACATCAATCATCATAATTATCAATCACAGTTCAACCTACCAGTCATCACTGGAAAACACACAATCTCCCGACTGCCTCTGATCTCACGTCTGTCCCCTTGGGCTTCTTAACTTGCAGTGATCTGACTATTCAGATTTTGCCTCTACTACGCCTCAACTTCACTCACAACATGCACGCTTCAACGTTAACTAACAGAAGTCAATATAGGTGAGCAGCCTCACTATCCCGTGAGTCAATCCTACACTTCCATGCCCCCGTAATCCTTGAATCCCGCTCACTCCACTCGTGACACCCAAGACCTCTGCGCTTTTTTTGTCCCTAAGTCAGGCCATTCAGGTGAACACATTATTTTTTAAGCCATTCGCTTCATTTAGTAACCACATGTATCGTCACACTGCCTTCTCCCTCCTCTACTATGTAAAGCTTCCACGTACTATGATGTTAGTTTTAGCGAGAGATTTGATTTCCGGTTCCAGGTCGTAGAGCACAGTCATACATGTACTGAAAAGCAGTTTAACCAAAGGAACACTATATCTCTCTAATTACCGCATCAAATAAAGACAACGACCAACAACAAAGTCGCTCATTTTCTCCCAGTTTTCCGTGATGAAAAACCTACTGACAGACGCCCTTACGCAGCATGCCCTAATATTACATCCGAATTCATAATTACAGACGTAGAACGGCGTCTCAAATACGCACCTGGCCCCTTTCTTCTCATTTCACATGTAGACGACAACCAGCATCAAAGTAAGTTTCCCCAAGATTTTCCCCATTTCAAACTTCAGACCGTCAGTACTATTACACCAGTATGACGAATAGTTACGAATAGTTGCATCGTAATAAACGTAATCGGACGATACCATTTTGTTAGATATAGTAGGGGTGACAGGATAGATAAACACGCGAAAAATTGTGTGGAAAAAAAAACAAAAAACAACGACAGCCTTGGCAACCGAATACACAGAGCACGAGGCGCACCGTTGCTATACAAAAATGTGGCCTCCCGCAGGACCCGCGGTTAAGCGTGGCGGACAAAATAATGGCCTCCCGTGTCTCGCGTGTTGCGCGGGGAGGCCAATATAGTGGTCTCCCGCAGGACTAGGGTTAATGTCGATGAGGCAAGGATGTTTCTGACAAGACGAACTGAAGCAATTTGTGCCTGGTGCTATTAAAAGTCAATCTTATAAGTGAGTCCATTCAGGACAAACAGCATAATCACATAAAATGATTTAGGCCCTTATCTCCCCTATGTACAAGTTTGGTTTATCAGCCCCTTTTCTTCGAAACCAAAATTTGAAAAAGAAATAAGAAAGCCACAATCACATGTTAATAGTTATTAGAAATCACACTGTTGTTTGGGGCAAGAAAAAAAGCTGTGGAGTTTCAAAGGTTGGACATTGATTTTCTCAACTTTACATTCTTTTGAGTATGGATGATTGTTTGACCTGTGGTCTTCAGAATTTGTGATTAATGGTAATTCATGTCTTGGAAGGACAGCTTTATAGCTGGCATAGACCGGGGAGAGTTTTCTCTGCTTATACTTATTTTCAACTAAAATCGAAATAATTTCTACAGTCGATAAGTGCTATCATCATCATCATCATCATCATCGATTCATCATCATTGTGTTTGTACCTGTGTTGTGTTTTATCATTGACCTTATCATCGCCGTCCTTCACTAAACTTTAAGTTACCCCACCGAGTTCTCCATACCGGAGATCTACGTTACTCAATCTCATCCATTCAGCGACTGTACTGGTTTGTTTCACTGACGTCACCCAAAATTGTGATGTTGACCGTGATCCTTTGTAAACCATTCGTAAGCGGCGTCAGAGAATGAGTTTTCAAAAGGAGGATGTGAGGAAAGACGAAGTGAAATAGAACATTTCGGTGAAGTAAAAGGTCAAGTTCAGTGACATGAGACGACACAAACAACTGGAATACAATCACAAAAAAACAATGTTGTTATTTCCAAATTTGCACATTTTTGTATAAAATGCGTTTTACTTGAAATTTAATTTTTATAAGAAAGTTTGATTCGTTCGCATAAGGAAAAGGACGAATTTTGGGTGCAAAATTAAAATTAGTACAACATGAAGGATTAAAATTATATGGAGAAGGAAACATGGGAGAGGTCATGGAGATAAGGGTAGTGGACCATGTATTTTACTGGGAATAATATGAATACTTACGAATGGCAATATTTTATAATTAACACATTTAAACTCTATTTAGGTTTCCCATTAGACGCGTAACCAAACTTGCTATGCTAGAGAGACAAAACTAGGATTTTTGTTTCACGGCCTCACGTCATCTGTGTCACTGTTTATCTCAATTGTCCCCTCCCCCCCTCCCCCCCCCCCGCCGATGACGTCATACACAACTTTTCCACAAAAGACGAAATAAAATCCAAAAATTTCATAGGTGCCCAAGTTCTGTGACGTCAGTTGAAACAAACCAATGAGCAGATCTATCCGCTGAGTCCAGGCTGGAAAGGAGAAAGACAAATCTCTCTGGTAATCTACATGTATCAGTATCTATTCATAGGCCTATCTCCCAGGCTGTAACGTAACAAGAATGTGCGTAGGAAATCACTCATTGCAGCAGTCGATAGAATTATTATAATCACATCGTATATTGTCGATAAACATAATAAAACGTCTTGAAGAAGAAAAAGACGTTGTTTTTATGTATTTATTTCTTTGTTTAAAGGAAAATCCTTACCAAATATATAAATCTATTAAAACAAATGGAGACAATTAGTATACAGTACGTAGTGGTACAAGTTTTGGACGTTCTGGTCAAGCCGATGAATGGATTTTCAAGCTTAATTCGAGCCACGAATTTTAGGACGCACTGTACTCTACAATACGTCAATGATTTTATAACTTGCTTGTTTCGTAACTTCTTCCAATGTAAGCTTGTTGTTTTTCATTAATTCTGTTGTAATTTTGACATTTTGCCATTCACCTCAACAGCGACGTAAATTTTTCTGGAGATTGGTGTAATCAGCAAAGATCATGGCGTCAGATATACGTCATGATTCACATCGCTCTTTGCCTCGCTGTTTGAGATGGTGACAATTCACGTCGAACGGGAAGATGAAGACGACAAATACTAAATAGTACCCATCATTCTATACCGGTTAAAATGCCTATGATCAGTCTAGAGATTTCCTCATACAATGTGTGGCATGTTCCCGATTAAATACTCGACCTCCCTCACTCAAGCCTTACTGAGCAAGCATCGCGTTTCACAACTGTCAGTAATTGATTATGATTTTTAAAATGATCAATGACATGAATATAATCATCCATTATGTTTTGCATTTCCATAGTGATCGACACGTATACCGTCTACAGATTTAACATGCAGCTCTTCTGTTCCTATGTCCCTGTTGTATTCTTACATTCATGTCTGTGACAAACTAAACAATTTGAAATAAATCGATGTATAAACGTCCAAACTGGTTGCATTTTTGTTGTTGCTTTTTGGTTGCTATTCCTGTTTTTTTTGTGGATGTTTGTTGTTGTTGTTTTAAAATCTTTGTTGCTCAACTCAGTTGCTTTAGAGATTACCCTCGATTTTTGTTTTTGTCGTTTTTTTAAAAGATGTAAGTAACAAAATTAAGGTTCATTAAGGTCCCTTACCATGTCACTTCATTTTTGCCGGTTATTGAGTTGTGATATGAAAATTTATATAATGATACATAAGATATGTGTACCATGTATGTGTGCTGTTAAATGCTCTGTGAAAGAGAATTTCTCTCATGGGATATTAAAGTGTCTTAACTTGTCTTAACTATCTTATCTTAATTGACAAATTAAACTGTGGCCCAAAAATAAAAAAAAAAAAGAATATATTGCTTAGTGGCGGTAAATAAACTTTACAATAAATTTCAAATGAATTGGAATATTTTAATATCTTATTTTTCCACCTTTAATTTGTTCCAGTCTCTGCTGTGCCCCCGCCCCTCAACTCTATGATTTTCATATTTTTTTATTTTTTTTAATTTTTTTGTCAATTCTTGAACAAATGAACAGTGCTGTCTAAGTCTCAGTAAAAGTAAGACTCAAAAAGTATGTTGTATCCCCAAACTGAAGCTTCTTCGCCAGCAACAGTAAGGCAGAAGTTACATGTTAAAGTTAAAGTGAAATCCATGGCAAAATTAAGAAAAGATCAGAACAAGGGAGGTCATGGATAACTCACTTTAATTGACTGACTTATTTCCCCTTCTACTCAGTCCTCATGGAAAGTACTTCTTGGGTAGTGGGAACTACGTGTATTTTTCCAAGTGCCTCAAGGGAAAGATTGAAATACATCGTACTCTCTTCAGTACAAGAAATGTGTATGATGAATTTGATCAAACAAACAACAGGGGCTCCATCTGTCCCTATCAAAACACGTTCACCAGCCTGTACAATGTTCACCTCCCAACCCCACCCCTCTCTCTGTCAGTGGCCTGTGACTTGTCATAAACATTTCACAAATCAGACTGAACTGCTCTGCCATTATTGCATGCCTTTTATTTTCTGCACAAGCGGAGGATGACAATGTTCATAAGATATCACACAACGTTCAAATGATAAAAAATGTTACTTCTAGCACTTAAACTACTTTTGTTTCTTCTGAATGCGTTCTGGGAATACTCTGCTAGCTACTGGGCTCGTACTTTTGAATCTGGAGTTTTAAAACAGAATATAATTTTAGCAAAATAATGACAAACAAAATGGGCTTAGAAATGTTGTTTATGAAGGGGACATGAGCACGGAAATATTTGAAGATGTGAAAATTGGGGTGATTTCCTAGACACATGAACACTGACATGATTATCAGGAATGAATATACAGTACAGTTTTCATACAATATAAAACATTTTGTCTAATGTGTTTTGTACCAAATTCAGATCAAGAGAATAATAATGATCAATGTGAAATGAATGCAAATGTTACATAATGGGCATTTATGAGGCATAATACGTACAACACAAAAGCACTACATGACCAGCATTTAGACCATTATATCACAACAAACATTTGAACCAAAATTGTGAACCACACGAATATTTTGAAACCATCTTTATATTCAAAAACCATAGTGTAAAACCATCAAATTCGTCGGTAGAACTCTAAAATTCCCATAGCCAGGAATATTCCGTAATCTCTTACACGTCCACCAGAGAATACCAAAAGGAAGAGAGAAGAGGATGTAAATAACTAGGGAATGAAAACATAAGATCAACAGATACGCTGCACCCACTGTTTTACAAGTGCCGTGTCGCTGTTTGCACATGAACAAGAGCAATGAGGTTAGAAATTAGAAGTGGCCATGAATCCAAAGTGTACTCGGGAGATAAAGTCGATACATGGAACGTGTTTTCATCAGGAATTCAGGATGGAAACTTAAACGGCATGGGATTTTAATGTGGCTGGGCGGAAACATGCGCACTGGCTTCGTTTCTGTACGTTAATGCAACATTCTTTTATTGAATGCCAGCTAGAGTTAGAAAATGACTGATGATGATGATGGTGGTGATGAAGATGGTGATGGTAAGCACACATCGCTCTAACTACTCAGTCTACATTGACCGTGTTATATCTCCTGTGTTGTGACGCAGCTTCTGGGTGTTTGCGCATGTGCCAGGTCAGGGCGTTCTTCTGGCGGCAACGGTAATCACAGAAGGGACACTGCAGAGGTTTCTCACTGCTTGACCCAGTTTTGTCGGTAATGGTCACAGTCTCATCCTCTCGTGTACCACTGGTTGTTGCAGATGTCACTGCTGTTGTTGCTGTCGTTGGAGGCGTCGACTGATCATGGCCGTACCGAAGATGATTGTCCAGTTCTTCAGCATTGGAGTAAGAAAAGCCACAATCAAAATGAGGACAAGTTCCAAGTTTGGAGTGTTTCTTGGTAAAGTGCAATTCCAGATCTTTCTGTTCACGAAAAAAATGTGGACAGTCTTCCACTGGACAAGTTAACGTTTTGTGAGCTAGAGATTTTTTCGTTTTAGAAACTCTTGGTTTCTTTGTGAGATCACTGGAAACAACAAAGTCGTTGAAAAGCGGTACCTTCGGCTCTGTTCTATTGTCGTGGGTATCTCGAATATGAGCTAGATAGTCACAGATTTTAGCGAACCCCATGCGACAGACACTACAGTAAAGGTGGTTATTGTTCACTTTAGCCGTGCCCTGATTAGGACGAAGGCTTTCCTTCATGGATGTTCTCTCTGGGGAAGACATCAAGAGTCCTGTTTTTGACGTGTCTGAAACAGTTGAAGTGGCTGTTGGCAGAGACATGGGAGAATCCTGGAAAGAAAACAGTTTGGATGATCTGATAACAGTTGTGGCGCTCATTCTACAAGTGTCACATCTGGTGCAAGGGTCTGAATAATGTCTTTGGAAAATATGCCCACAATTAACGCAACATTCAGCTCGCAATTCTGACTCATCGGTGTCTTCAGATTTGTTTTCAGAGACTTCGTGGTCGTCTTGTATAACGGGACCATTTGAGTTTCCAAACACACACGCCTCGCATTGCCGAGAAACCCCTGCTAGTTCGTCACTGCCGTAGGCCAAGAGATTTCCACAGATAACACAAGCTGTCCTCTTGTCCTTGACATCGTCCAGTGAATGTGGATACTGCTCATGAAACTTCCAGGCCACCACTGACGGAGGTTTGCTGCTGTCCAGGGATGATCCTGAAGTCAAGCAATCGTGGAGCGTTTTTTGTCGTAAAGTGGCTATCGTTTCAGCAGCTGCAGCAGTGCTGGCTAGAGCATCCTTGCGCCTCCGTCGACTTTTCCTAGGAGTCAAACCTTTAGGCTTGATCTTGAATGTTGCATACATGAAGTTTTCATCAGATTTAAGAAGACGGGAAACTTTCTTTCTTCTCGGTTTGACTACAGATTTATCTGCTGCAGACTTTATTTCATTCTGCAATGTGTTGTCCTCTTCGGTGATATCCGGTCCATTCTCATGACTTTGTTGTGGCATGTTGTTAAATCCAGTCGGCGCTTGCGGTAGAATAGACTTGGACATCTCCAGTCCGATTTGATTTGTCAAAAATGTAATTTTCTTTTCCAGGGACATGTCATTGTCTACATCCAACTCCATCTCCTCGGAAGTTTGTGCTGTGACAGGGACAAGATGACCGACCTCAGAAGCGGTCACCATGGAGTTTAAAAGCAACTCTGAGTTATCGAATACAGAAATACCAGAAGTGGGCAGAGTTGTCGAGGTGGACGATGTGGTGGCAGTCAATAGAAAATTGTCTGGTTCTGTGGACTGAGGTAAAGATTCTCCAAACCCAGTGGCTGATACGTCAATTACAGATTGGTTGTCATTAGATGCTGAGGAAAGGATAGAAGCCTTGGGTGGTCGACCTCTTTTCCTTGGAGATTTAGTAGATGGCGTGAGATCTGCTCTGGAGAACGCTTTCATTACAGAATCGTTGGACTGCAAAGCTTTGCCTATCGAGGTCACAGGGGACGGAGTGCCAGCGTTATTTAACACAGGTGAATTTTGACTGTCTTCATTTGAGAATTCATTCTGAGGAATCTCTTGTTTTATGGTGGTCACTGGCTGTGTGGAGACAGCAACAGATGGGGGAGGGGGAGGGTTTGTGTCAGGATTCATGTATGAAAGTTCTATTTGTTTTGCTAACTTTCGTTGTTCTTCTTGTAGACGTAGGTGATATTGCAGATGTAACCGTTGCTGTTGCTCCAAGTCCTTTTGTTTCTGTGACTGTAAGTTTGGCCGTTGTTGTTCATGTTGCTGCTGCTGCTGCTGCTGTTGCTGCTGCTGCCCTGGCATCTCAAGGTCATGAACTGGATTTAATTTCGTCTCAATGTTGTAAACTTCATGTCCAGCTGCCTGTGGTTGACTGACTTGACGAGTATCAGTACTGTCTTTGTCCACATCCTGTTCACAGCTGATGTCCTCACTGTGATTCTCCGTCTCGCCAATAAAATGATCTCCATCTTCATTCACTTTCTGGTGGGCGATGATCTGTGCTTGTTTCTTCAGCTCTGAGATGGTTTTGGTTTTTGTCTTGTTCCTGGACCTTCTGCTCCACGGCAGTTTGAGAATGCTGGTGTAAACCCCTGGGAAAAGGGTATTTTCTGTCAGCAGTTTCATATCTTTGTTCTGAACTTTCTGGGAGTTTCCCTTCCCTCCCCTTCCCCTGGGGCGTCCTGGTCGCGGCTTGGACGAGGGCAGGGGTGGAGGCGAGGGCACAGAATCAGTGGGGTTCACTGCGGCAAGTTCAGGTATTTGCGTCACTGGTTGTTCTAAAGATCTGACTGGACTCGCCATGGACACAGAAGTCGCTGTTGACAAAACTGTGTCTGAAGAATTTTGCGCTGGAGCAGTTGAAGTGCTGGATGCAGGTGGGACTGGGTGAGGTGCAAAAGCGAAAGGCTGCATGCCCTCGGGTAGGGCGTGGATCACGGGGATGGCGACCATGTTCCCCACCCCACCACCGGAAGTGGCTGTCATGAAGAAAGTTGGCATTGACATAGAACCGAGAGGAACCGAGTTGGAAGCCATGGTCACGTTGCTCATCACACTGGGCACGGCAGAAACTGCCACAGACTGTGAATCCACCAAGAAATTAGGAAACGGCAAGTCTGTGATTTTACTGCCAGTGTTTGAGTCAACTTGTTCATTCTTAATGCCTGGCAGAGGTAACATGTGAATCTGTGGGATTTGGTTAGGACAAAATGTATTCAATGTTCCTTGTTGTTGTTGTTGCTGCTGCTGTTGTTGCTGCGGTTGAATATTCGTTTGCTGCTGCTGTTGTGGCATTTGATCACACGACTGCAGTAAATGTTTCTGCAGCAGTTGGTGGTGAGATTGTAAATGTTGCTGTTGCTTCTGCTGATCGAGAGACGAACCACCCGATGGAAGTAGCTGCGTGTTGATATTGACAGGAATGAATTTAATATCGGCGTCTTCAGCATTGATGTGGACAAATGAGACAGCATTGCTTGGGTAATCCGTAATATTCTTTGGAAGTTCAGAATCGCTACCTGACAAACTCTTGCCTTGGCTGGGCTGTTGTGGTTTTCCAACATTCGAACTGAGAACTGATGAAAGTGCTTCGGCATACGTAGGTAAACCTCCGATACTGGGAGTATTTGCCACTTTTTCACTACCAAAAGCTGGTGTTTTTGTATCTTTCAAACTGCCAGTTTGGTTCAGTATTTTGCCTTGTAGACTAGGCAATGTAGGGCTAGCTCTCCGTGCATTCGCCAATATGTTATTGCTTTGCAGTGGAGTTAAATTCTCCGGTGGTCCAATGCTGAAGTTCTGTATCTTGCTGTTGGCTTGGGGAGGCATTTCCATCTGCAAGACTCTGGCTAGTGAGGAACTGGCGACTGAGGAACTGGGGGCGTCCAGATTTATGACGTAAGATCCCGCAGGTTTATACGACTGGAATATTTGAGTATGGTCGTCAGTCTGTGAGTTTGTCTGAACTGACGACATGGCGGCCGCATTGTGAACTTTAGCGTTGATGTCTTCAACAATAGCGGAGTCTGGTGATGGCGCCAGTTCATGTTTGTGTAAAGTCAAGTCTAAAGGTTTGCAGTCGTCGTCGTCGTCGTCATTGGCAACATTCTCATCATCATCGTCATCATCATGATAATCCCCCATAGCCAACTGGTCATCTGTATAGCCTGGAACTAAAGTGGACACTGGTTTACCGCAAGTCTCCAGATCAAAATTTGGCATGGAAATTTGCCTGGCCTTCGACAGGTCAAGGATGTTTGATGACCTTGCGGCCATGAGGTCCCCAATGACGTCATCTAACTTTCGCTCCCGTGATGCGTGACTTGAACTTGTCATCCTGGAAGGTTAGAAAAGAAAAAAAATGGACTTAGTAACAGTGTTAGTTATACATGTAACTTGTATAGCGCTCAAATCCACCGATAGTGCTGTGCTTTAAGGCGCTGAACTAAAATTTAAAACAGGCTCAACATAAGATCATTTCATCATGCTCCCACTCACACACATTAACAAACACGTGATCTACTCTCATCCTCAAACCTCCGAGGCCAAAACGGGACATCATTCAGTTTCAAAGAAAACAGTCCCCAAAAATTCAGTTTTGAACCTAGTTTTGAATGTGACGATGTAGGTGTGAAAAGACAGAAAGTTTAGCATCGACATAATCCTGTGTTTGTGTAGCATGATGTACTGGAATGGAAACTTGGAAACTCTTGGCTTATATGGAACTGTGCTCAGTCATCGGGGGGGGGGGAGGGGAGGGGGGAGGGGGGGAAGTCATACCTCACTGAACCATCAGTGCAATCACACGTTTGTCTATATTATATATTTGAAGAATTGGGAGAAAAGTAACATATTTTGTCAGCACGCACTACTCTTAAAATTGATACAAAAATGTTGTAGTTACTTAAAGGTTCTTTTGCAATTGAGCTTCACGAGACCGTTAATTTTATAGAAAATGTATTTTTCTGAATATTGTACTCGACCGGTGAGGTGCGGAGTCGTGTAGGGTTTAATCGCCGTGAGTTATGCAATGAACAAATTATTAAATGTCAACGTGATTGAAACGTTTGACTGTTATGCTTTTATATATTATAAAACAATGCGAATCAAGTTATTGACGAAAACGTTTGATTGTAAGCCCGGGTAAAGCTCGACCATTTTGTATTGAACACGGTAAATAATATAGAAAATAGGAGTTGGGGAGGGGGAGGGGGAGGGGCTAAGAAAATCAAGAAGACCACAGAAACGAGGACAACCAAACAGGAACAAGAAAAATAAAACAAGGAAAAGAGAAGCGCAAATGCCAGGGGCTGAGACCATCTGTAAAGAAAGACCAGAACACTTCATGACTCCATCCTTCCATCCTTCCATCCTTCCATCCTTCCATCCTTCCATCCTTCCATCCTTCCATCCTTCCATCCTTCCATCCTTCCATTCTTCCATCCTTCCATCCTTCCATCCTTCCATCCTTCCATCCTTCCATCCTTCCATCCTTCCATCCTTCCATCCTTCCATCCTTCCTAATGTGAACCATTGCAGTGCCGGTAGAACTGAAGGAGGCATTCGTGGAAAACAAGGCATTATCTGTAGCTGTTAATTTTTTATTTTTGAAAAGGTAATCCTTTTTTCTTTCTATTTTTAGTTGAGATGGAGATTTTCTTACGTATAAAACTCACAAGCATAATGATGTAGTTACGATTGTTGCTTCATCTGTTCATAAATCAGTCGTGTACACTTTATTTTCAGCAAATTCACTTTGAATCTAGATCCTAGCTTAATGGAAAATGAATCATTCCGACGTTATTATTTCGAAGTTGCAAAAGTGGTGGACTTGACATTTTTGCTTCTTTACAAGAAAACCCATCTCTAACGGAATTCAAACATGATTATCATTATGTCCAACACTCTTTAAAAGGAAAGGACGTGCGTCGGTAGGGACAGTTTTCGAGTGATTACAGGGCAAGAACTCTTTAGTACAGGAACTATCATTTTTGTTGAGTTTGATCCTACACCACGAGCTCTGCCTCAATCAAAACAAGGTACAAAATAACAAAAGAAAAGAAAAGAATGATGGATTCCAATAGTGTAAATTATCTTCCATTTAGTTCCGGTTACTAAGAAAATGCCATTTTGTCTGATTTGCTATTATTATTTAACAGTCAGCCACACACGGACTCATCTCAAGTCTACTCACTTCTGATAATCTTTGAGCAATTTTCTCATCAGCTCCGTGGTGCCAAGTTTGGTGACGGACTTCAACGTCTCGAAATCCTGGTAGATGTCGGATGGCAGTGCGATGTGGGGCTCCAGGCTCTGGGACGTCACCAGAGGGTCAGCTGTGTTGGCCACGGTGACCTGGGACAGTGCGGTCATTTTGACCGATGTTGACTGACTGGACACCATTTTTGTCTGTGCGATGGTGATTGTTCCTGGCTCTGGAATCTGTAGAAAGAAAATTATTGACTTGCTAACACGGACAACGAACAAATCTAATACGTTTCATAAAAAAAAAAAACAAGGTGGTCTGGAGGCAAGGTGCTCGCCTCTCATGCCAAGGGTCCCGGGTTCAAAACCCGGGCAGTGCAGGTGTAACAGTTGATGCAAATTTCAGCACGTTATGATGGGGAGAGTCAGATGAACTGATCGTCTACCCCTTAAAAAACGAAACTGTCTCGAACTGTTGTAGAAATAAATAACAGGATCCGATGAACAATTAATACTAACTTTAATAACTGTAAACACGAGCTGATATCCACAAGTTACTTACACCTATCAGGGAAGGCACTACACTTCTACTACAACTGGATGTACACACCTACGATTTGCACCTTACGATTTTCACCCACGATTTGCACACCTACCGCTCGCCTGGCCCTCCTTATATATATTCTGTCCAGGAACGTTCAGGAAGCGGCTTTACCGCCCCATAAGCACGAGACAGACCTAGATCGTTCGGGACACATACAGGCCACCCAATCGTACACAGACACGTCACAGCATTACATCACTCAAGGTCGACCTAGCGTAATCTCGGACACTGCAGTATCTTTCAGACGCTTCTAGATTTTCTACAGTGAGACAAACAAGCCATACATCGACATCAAAGGGAAATACCGGCCTTGCTGGCGAGAGGGGGGGGGGGCGGGTCGCCGAGTGAGACGCGTCATGCAGGAGGAAGAAAAATATCGATCGTTCAACTAGTGGGACGCTACACAACTCCCCAATTTAAGTTGAACATTCTTCAACTATCTACATCATAAAGCGTCTACACTATCATACAATACTTATCATTTCCAATCTTACAATAGACATTGCTAATAACGTACTAGGTGTCTTCCCAATATCCTAAGTACAATACAACAATCATAGTATCCTTATAACACTAATACAATCTCATTACAATATCATTGCAGTACCATTACAAAACCATGGTCAACAGTAGACCTACTATTATAACCAGTACACTACCACCACTGTGGTGAAACAATGGTCAATGATACTATTAAAAATCATACCATGGTGAAACGATGGCCATCGAGTACAAAATACTTCGTGCACGAACCATAGCACATAACGTTGTACATAACAATGGTTGTCTTACATACCAAATGCATAAAGTCATAGATACAATGGCAAAAATACCAACACATATCGACCACTGATCAGGGTCAAACTTCATCATATCAGATCAAACAAATTATAACAAAGCAATACCGATACTGCCCAAGCTTAGGCCACTCGTAAATTACATCAATGCAACGTACCAAAATCTCTGCTTGCTCGCAGTTCCCATTTGGGTTACAGTCTTCAAAAATTACATTGTCCCATTGGTAACAAATAATGAAAACATCAAAATATGACTAATACATAGTGGCTCTCTGCCGGCCAATAATTCAATACTCAGTCAGATATACATTACAGTACAATACAGTCATCCCAGAAACATATCCAACAGGCAAAACTCTGGGTTACAATACATCTCACTGAACTTGTACTATTCAAAACACTCTACTTAGGAAGTCGGCGCCGACATTTTCCTTGCCCTTGACATACCTAATCCTGAATCTATATGACTGTAAAAATAGACTCCATCGTAATAGCTTTGGGCTGTCAAATCTGGCAGAATTCAAATACTCTAATGACCTATGGTCAGTCTGGAGCACAAACTCCTTACCATACAAATACAAAGTAAACTTCTTTACGGCCCAAACGATGGCTAGGCATTCTCGCTCTGAGACTGAATATTTCGTCTCACGAGGCAATAGCTTACGACTGGCATATGCCACAGGATACAACTTTCCCTCATATTCCTGCATAAGAGCAGCACCCAACCCGCGATCTGATGCATCAGTTGCTAGAACAAATTCTTTTGAAAAATCTGGCAAACATAACACGGGTTTGGAAACAATGGCATTCTTCAAAGAAGTGTACGCTTTCTCCTGCACTTCTTCCCATTGAACTACATTGGGCTGACCCTTTCTAAGCAAATCAGACAGTGGTGCTGCAATCGCTGCAAAGTTAGGTACAAATTCTTGGTAATATCCCACCAGTCCTAAAAATGCTTTCACTTCCTTCTTAGTGGTGGGTCTGGGTGCATCTCGCACCTTAAACACATTTTCTTCTAACAGACCAATCATACCCTTTCCCACTGAGTGTCCAACAAAGTCCACTTCAGACGTGCCAATCAGGCACTTGGATGGTCTTGCAGTTAATCCAGCTTGGTCCATCCTCTGCAGCAATTCTTTGAGAGCCTTCACATGCTCGTCGAATGTCTCTGTATGGATCAGCAGGTCGTCCACATACGCTGTCACATTGTTCAGTCCCTGGATCAATGGCTTCACGATCCTGTTCAGTGTAGCTCCTGAGTTCATCATCCCGAAGGGCATCCGAGTGAATTCGTAATGTTCGCCCATGGTGACGAACGCTGTCTTGGGAATGTCTTGTTCCCGGACTCGCACTTGCCAGTATCCCTTGCTCAAGTCGATCCGAGAGAATATTCTTCCTCTCGACAGACTCTGGAACACCTCCGATGGGGCTGCTGTCGGATGAGGGTCGAACACAGTGATCTTGTTCAGCCTCCTGTAGTCGATGCAGACTCGATTGGATCCATCCTTCTTCTTGACGACAACAACCGGTGAAGCATAAGCTGATGAGCTCCTGCGTATGATGCCCAACCTTTCCATGGTACTGAGCTCCTCCTTCAAGGAGTCGCGCATAGCATAGGGCACCGGATATGGTCGTTGCCGAACAGGTACCTCTGATGTCAGGTCGATGCGATGTTCGCCTAACTGGCAGCATCCGGGGAGATTGGTGAAGATGCGTTGATACTCCTTCACTACGTCGCCGAGTTGTTGACGTTGTTCCGGCGACAGCTGCGTTCCATATTGGACATCTTCGTAGCCTTCCTTCTGGTCCCAGCTCCCTAGGTCGGCAAGGTCCTCCGTCATTCCACCGTTGTCGCCTTCCAGGTCGCAGTCCTCGATGACTGTCATGCCAGCTGACTCTACAGGTTGACTCTCGTCCATCACGTCGTCCTCTGCCAGCACAGTCCCAGCACCATCACCGTCGTCGTCCATCATAGCTTCGACATCTCCAGGTGTGGTGTCGCTCCTACCGTCGTTCATCTCACACATCTCGGTCACGGCAGATGCCGGTCCCATTGCCGCCGCCGCTGCTTGCGTCGTCGCTGGTGTAGTCCTGGGGATATACCTCTTGAGAAGGTTAGCGTGCAATGTCTTCTCTTTCACACCCATCTTGACTTTGTAGTCGTTGACACCGACAACCGAGACTATCTTGTATGGTCCCTTCCACTGGACTAAGAGCTTGTTGGCGTTTGTCGGCAACAGTACTAAAACTTCGTCGCCAGGGCGGAACTTCCTCTCTCGAGCCTTCCGGTCGTAGTAGGTTTTCTGTCTGCCTTGTGCCTTTGAGAGCTCTTCCGTCGCTAACTTCCACGTGTCCTCCAGCCGCTCGCGTAGTTCCATGACGTACTGGTAACTGGTCTTTGTCTCCGGCTCCTCTACGTCCTTGGTCCATAATTTTCGTAAGATGTGCATCGGTCCTCTCACCGTTCTTCCATACAGTAACTCGAATGGGGCGAACTTTGTCGATTCTTGGGGAACTTCACGATACGCGAAGAGCAGCGGGTTAATGTATCGGTGCCACTGCTTAGGTTGCTCCGCGCACAGTCGCCTCAAGGTCTTCTTCAGTGTGCCATTAAATCGCTCCACCAGCCCGTTGCACATAGGGTGGTAGACTGTGGTGGTCGACTGTCGAATTCCCAGTAGTCTGTTCGTTTCCTTCATGACGTCCGACATGAATTGAGTCCCTTGATCAGATAAGATCTCCTCGGGCACACCCAAACGGCTGTAGATATTTACTAAGGCTTCTGCTACTGTCTCTGCGTCAATCTTCTTCAAGGGGGTAGCTTCAGGGTAACGAGTAGCGTAGTCTACGTATACCAGGATATACCGATGTCCGCCTTCACTTGGGGGGTCAATAGGTCCTACTAGGTCCACGGCCACTCTCCTAAATGGGATGTCTACCACTGGCATACTCTGCAAATGCACCTTAGGAGTCGCTCCCTTGTTCACTATCCTCTGGCAGACGTCACATGAGCGGCAGTATCTCGCGACGTCACCTTCGATACCAGGCCAGTAAAAACTGCTCATCACCCTGTCCTTCGTCTTCTTCACGCCGAGATGTCCTCCGACGATAGAATCATGGGCAACGCTCAGTACATACTCCCTCAGTTTCTCGGGTAGTACCACTTGTCTTGCAATCGTAGCCTGTCTTATGTCCCTATAAATCCGGTACAGTACACCTCCGTGTCTCTCGAAGTGTACGGACTTGTTGCCTCTGTTGGTCGGAATTTTCTTCTGCCCCAACTTCTTGAGGTCTTCGTCTTCTTCCTGGAGTCGGATGAGTTCCTTCCTATCCACTCCCGCGTGCCGTTCTGCCCTCGGCACCCTCAGCGACGTAGACTGGTCCTTCCTCTTCTCCTGGGCCCTCATGGTCACCGCTCCTACCATCACCTCAGTATCAGGGTCGTACGGGTCCTTCGCTCCGTCCACGTTCCCGACTACTAGGTCGCAGATGGTCTCCGGGAGACACAGTGCCGTCACTCTGCCCGTCAGGTAAGGCGTTCTCACGTCGATGATGGCTTCCTCCGCCGCTAGCAAGGAGTTATCGATCCTCGCGATGAGTTTCTTCCCACCGGTGAGCTGTCCGTCGTCCACCAGTGATCGCCGCACCACTACACCTTCACAGCCGGTATCTCTTAGGACATCTACTGCTCGATTTCCAATCAAGCCCTTCATCACTGGTAACTTCAGCTTCTCCACGGTCCTTCCGTCACTGCATCCTCCGCACGTAACAGGCACCGCTAACTGGAGCTTCCCGTCCTTCATTACCGCTTGAACGTTGATGCTGGTGTCAGCCGTCGTCGCATCCTGTCTCGACGAGTCGTCCGCCGCTATAATTACGGCCGCCGCCGCCTTGTTCGGCTTGCCTCGCCCCGTATCCTTCTGGGCTGGACACATTCTCCGAACGTGGCCTGGCTTTCCACAAAGGTAACATTTCAACTCACCTTTGTCTTTTGTCCTCGCACGACACTCCCTCGCCTTGTGTCCCGGCCTCTGGCACCTATGGCAGACCTGTGGGCTTCTGTCTCCGTTGGGACTCCGTCGCACTGGCCGGCTTTGCAGTCTGGCGCTCCCTCTGAGTGTCCGGTTCCTCGCTACCAGGAACGCCTCCGCTGAGTCTGCGACGTCCTGTAGCGTCTTTGGCTTCCTCTCCCTCACATGGGTCGCAAGGTCTGGTGGGCAAACATCCATGAACTGCTCTCTAACAAACAGGTCCCTCACTCCTTCGTAGGTCTTCTCCGTCTTTGATAGCTTTATCCACCTCTCTAGGTAAGTCTTGATCCTAGTAAGAAACATCCCGACATCTTCTCCATCTTCAGGCTTACCTTGTCTGAACATGAGTCTGTAACCGTCCTCTGACAGGTTATACCTCTTCTGCAAAGCTTCCTTGACTTTGTCGTAGTCCTTGGCCTCATCAATCGGCAATCGACAGAAGCACTCCAGAGCTCTCCCAGTCAGCAGGGCAGACAGTGATGTCGTCCATGTGGATCTAGGCCAGTCCGCTGTCTCGGCAAACCTCTCAAAACGAAGTAGCCAGCTATCAAGGTCGTCCTTCCCATCCTGAAATGCAGGTAGCTTGGGTCTCTTGGAACTGGCGTGGTCGCTGGTCCCCTGCGTCGACTCGCCTCCACGCTGATGGCGGATCCTCTCCATCTCCAGCTCGTGGTTCATCTTTTCTATTTCCAGCTGTCGTTGAGCCTGTCGTTCCGCCTCCTTCTCCCGAGCCTGTCGTTGAGCCTCCTTCTCTTGAGCCTCTATCTTCAGTTGCTCCATGCGCTCTTGCCTCTCTCTTTCCTCCCTTAAGCCTTCACGGATGTAGTCCTGTCTCTCCTTCCCAGTGAGCTCCAAGGCGTCTGCTTCCTGGCCAAGCCTTCCAATAGCCTCTGACATGTTGTGGATATCCTCGATGATCTTTACACACTTTACTGTACTTTAGAAACACTTCGATGGTCTGAATTGAATCTGTTCTGATCTAATCGGATCCCGGACGAGCCCCCAATATGTAACAGTTGATGCAAATTTCAGCACGTTATGATGGGGAGAGTCAGATGAACTGATCGTCTACCCCTTAAAAAACGAAACTGTCTCGAACTGTTGTAGAAATAAATAACAGGATCCGATGAACAATTAATACTAACTTTAATAACTGTAAACACGAGCTGATATCCACAAGTTACTTACACCTATCAGGGAAGGCACTACACTTCTACTACAACTGGATGTACACACCTACGATTTGCACCTTACGATTTTCACCCACGATTTGCACACCTACCGCTCGCCTGGCCCTCCTTATATATATTCTGTCCAGGAACGTTCAGGAAGCGGCTTTACCGCCCCATAAGCACGAGACAGACCTAGATCGTTCGGGACACATACAGGCCACCCAATCGTACACAGACACGTCACAGCATTACATCACTCAAGGTCGACCTAGCGTAATCTCGGACACTGCAGTATCTTTCAGACGCTTCTAGATTTTCTACAGTGAGACAAACAAGCCATACATCGACATCAAAGGGAAATACCGGCCTTGCTGGCGAGAGGGGGGGGGGCGGGTCGCCGAGTGAGACGCGTCATGCAGGAGGAAGAAAAATATCGATCGTTCAACTAGTGGGACGCTACAGCAGGCATGTTGGAAATTGGGATATTTCTCATTTTTTCAAGTCCCTGATCCTATTGGGGGGTAGGATCGAGTACCTAGTCTTCTCGGATAAGGACGAAAAATTCGGAGGGCCTATGTGCACGTTGCGCTCGTTAAAGATACTTTGGCAGTTGGAAATCGTAAAGAGCATGCCGAACAGACCGCTGCCTGGGCAAAATTGAAATTAATAGATTAAAATTTTATCCATATCACCCCCCCCCCAACCCCCCACCAGTAACAACAAAATTTATTATTCATTATTAAATATATATTATTATAAATAAATATTCAAATATTATTTGAGTTGTGACTTGTGAACTGTTGCGAATTGTGAACTGCGCCTAACAGGCTGCATTACAATTTGCTCTGAGATAGAGAGAGGTAGAGAGAGAGAGAGTGAGCGAGACAGGGAGAGAGAAAGAAGCAGTGCAGTGTGTTGAGCGCTTCGCCCGCGCTCCATTTCTGCTCTATGATTGACATGTTGCTTCTGTAAAGCGCATAGAGCATTTTAAAAATGGATGTAAAAGCTGGTGTCATGCATGGGCGTTTCATTTCTGCACAGATTCGCTTCAAATTTTCAACACAGTTTACTGTCAGACTGAAAATGATTCTTTGAATGTTTGTCAGATCCACGTATTGTCTGCCATTTTTAAAAAAAACAAGCGGTTTTTCCCCCAGCTTTGTATTCCAGCGGTTCATAGTCAATCATCAATCAGTCAAGACGGTATCTGACACAGGTTCAATTTGATGTAAGTAATTTTCCAGCAATAAACGACAATCCAAGTGTAAGAAAAATATGGACACATCTGGTTTATAGAATCTGTCTGAGAGAGAGAGGCAGAGAGAGAGAAAGAGAGAGAAAAAAAAAGAGGGAGGGAGAAAGAGAGGGGGGAAGATAGAGGGAGGTAGAAAGAGGGGAGAGAGAGGAGAGAGAGAAAGACACAGAGAGAGGAGGGGAAGAGATATAGGGATGACCTGGCCAAAGGGGAAAACAGAGAGGGGATCGGAAGCAAGGCAACCCGGGGTACCTGAACTAGTAAATAAACAAATACTGTAAACATTCTCTTCTTGGATAATTCTAAACAATCAATGCGTCAAGAATGTTGTTACTCGTACGTACGGCCCCGATACACATTTCAAAGCCTTTTGTGACTCCTGAACTAGAGAGATCCTCCAGAAATATTCCTCACAACAGCCTTGATTAATTTTTCTTTCAGATTTTCTTTTTGTTTTCTCTTTGTTTTTTTGGTTGAAAGGGTAGGGGGCAGGGTTGGGGATTCGGTGAGATTTAGGGTTGAGGATAAGGAGGGGGCTAGGGAGGGTGCGTGTGCGTGCGTGCCCCTAGCGCAAACTGCTTGCGGGCCGTACGTACTTACAACAACAGTTAAGTGTCATTCCTATGATGTGTTGGACAGTTTTCATTTTACATGCATGTCAAGTTATAACCTGTGACGAAAGGCATGCCAGATGTCTGAATTTGCACCCTGTACTTGTATTGCCATGTACTGGGTCAAGGAACTCTGAACAGACAGAACACTTCCGCACAACTATATAATGAGCGAAGCATCAATCATACTGAAATACCATTGCATGAGGGCCTAAACTCGTTACACATAAGTCCAACTGAATCAATTTCTGAGCTCGTAAATCATCACCCCAATACTACTTTATACCTTCTGCACATCAGCATGTCGTCAGAAAATCACTGAAAAGTTTTTAGCCAAAGTGAAAATTTTAAAGATATTAAGTATTGGATTTAAAACTAGAAAATCTGCAGACAGCGGTTACGGAATAATTTCCACACAAATTGCAAACAAACTTCTTCAAAAAATGACCAATTCAGAGCAGAGGAAAAAAAGGAATTGAATGGTTTCAGGAGTAAATGTCGTAGATCTAATACCATTCGGAAGGATTTAAGCTCCTACAACCGTGGAGATCTAGGGCATATTGAACACTTCAAAACGATTTACTGGGTTAAATGAAAATCTGTGGGTAAAACAAGACAAAAAAGAAGTTAAATGTTGTTTTTGCTTTTTTCCTGTAGATCTCTTGGCCACATTCTATGAACTAATTCCTCTAGACTAGGGCATCCGCTCATTTATTTTTAATCAAATTCAAAACAAAAACAAAAAAAATCTGGAGATGAGAAACAAATTCGAAATTCTGCCAGTTTTGTGAGAAAAATATCGTTTTATTTCCTTTCTTGGGCTTTACAATGTCTAGTTTATACTCCTTAATTATCGTGTTGCCATTGTAGTAGTCGAATTTGAGGTCTATGTTTTGGCTGGATTACTGCCCTACTGGTCTAATGTTACCCTTTGTCGGTTGCTTTGATAAGATGCAAGCGTAAACTCAAATTATTGAGCTAAACTAGTTGGGAGTAAATTTACAAATTCCAACAATATAATTCTTCCAGTTCCTAATTCATTGATAAATCTCATCTCAATAGCCTGTTATCAAGTCATCAACTTCACATTTCACTTTCCGCATTGTAAAAAATTGCCTTTCATTTCGCATTTCATGAGAGAAAAGGATAGGTCGAAAAAACAAAACCAAGAGAGAACAAAAAAATAGAAAGAAAGAAAGAAGAATGTAGGTGGAACCTGCCCAAATCTATTCCAATCAAAATCTCAGAGCACGGAAGACGAAAAAAAAAAATATGCCAGTACGCCTTGCGGATCTACCATAAAAACCGAAAACCTTCGCACTGGATCTTCAAAATAATAACACAAAAAGAAAAAGAAATGAAAATACACGGGAAGGAGGATAAGAGGGGGGAAGGAGGATAAGAGGGGGGGGGGGGAAAGATTCCAAGCGTGAGCGCTGTTAAACTACCTCCCCCTCCTGAGTTCTCTATTTTCGGCGCCCGTTTAAGACTGAGAGAAGACAGAGGGAACATAGAGAGCTTTCGTTCGTGCGTAGCTTGGCAAGGGAGCAAAGATGTTCCAAATATGGTAGAAGAGGCTGCGCGTGTTGAGAAAGTCAGGACGTGTTCACGAGCGTACTGGCTGGGGGCAGGCCCTAGAGATGAGATGAGTTGGTGCTTGGTGTGTTGTGTGTGGAGCGGTAGATTCTTCGTGTTGCCTCGGGGTTTTGTACATGCATGCCATGTAGACAAACCGATACCTAGTGTGATTGGGTCGACGTGACTGACAAAACGAAATGACTAAAGTCTGCGTATCACTGAACCACTCAAACTCCGGACATCTGGACAAACAGTAGTTTTGAGCGTGTGTAAACTGGGCATTGTTAGCCTAATGTATGTGTGTTGATGACAATTGTATTTCCCGAACAAAGAATTTGATTAGATCTGTACATAAATAATTATAATGAAACAATGTGTAAAGATGAAAGCAAATGCTCCTCTATCCGCCAAAACAAAATCTGTTGTACACATACTTGCACGTATGTACACAGTTCTTTATTATTTTGCTTACAAGGCAGATTTGCGTGCCGTGCTTAACGTCTAACTGGGACAAAAATGACTGTTTTGATAGCAACAGTTCCGATAAAGGCGATGTTTATTCTGTATAAAGGAGGATTTGGAATTAGATGATAATCTAGAAACCAACTCTTGAAAATATGTTCACATACACATACACAAAGATTGTCACAGACATACAGACAGACAGACACACCGACATACATACAGACAGACACACCGACAGACAGACAGACAGACAGGGAGACAGACAGACAACAGACATGTACACAATCATACACACCCATACATACACCGATACACAGACAAACCCCAGAGACAGACGAACGTGTGCAAACACAATTAATAGACTTTTATCATAATCGTTTGAACCACTCTATCCACCATATTATATGTTTGTGTAATTCTGATTGATTCTGCATGTAAGGTCCAGTTCTTATTGCTGTAGAATTGACAGTGGCCTGTAGGGCAGAGGAAGGGAAATGCAGGGTTTGTTCTAGCTGATCTGATTCTGGACATTTTTTGTTGTTGTTTTTCTTTATTGCAGACGGGGAGATCGGAAGCGACAGGAAATATGGAACATCACAATATACAGAAGCTTACAGTCACCAAGAAGTCAAACATCCTAAATGCTTGTCCTGGTGCAAGATGACGCACTGGAGGAACAAATCTGTGACTTTGATGTACTATCTATCGGATGGAGATAGACAACCAACAATGCGAGCAAAGGCAAGTTTAACATTATCAACATAGGAAAAATGCAAAAATAGCATCTGTGAACAAACTAAGAAGGTTATTCCGCACTGGAGACGTTGGAATGTAGAGATTCTGGATTAATTAGATAGTGCTAGATACAGCAATAACAGATAAGGTAGTGGTGGATACAGCAATAACGGTGGATACAGTAATAACAGATACGGTAGTGGTGGATACAGCAATAACAGATTTATAACGAAGTGGTGGATACAGCAATAACAGATAAGGTAGTGGTGGATACAGCAATAACAGATTTATAACGAAGTGGTGGATACAGCAATAACAGATAAGGTAGTGGTGGATACAGCAGTAACAGATAAGGTAATGGTGGATACAGCAATAACAGATAAGTTAGTGGTAGATACAGCAATAACAGATAAGGTAGTGGTTGATACAACAGTAACATATAAGTTAGTGGTAGATACAGCAATAACAGATAAGGTAGTGGTAGATACAACAGTAACAGATAAGGTAGTGGTGGATACAGCAGTAACAGATAAGGTAGTGGTGGATACAGCAGTAACAGATAAGTTAGTGGTAGATACAGCAATAACAGATAAGTTAGTGGTAGATACAGCAATAACAGATAAGGTAGTGGTGGATACAGCAATAACAGATAAGGTAGTGGTGGATACAGCAGTAACAGATAAGGTAGTGGTGGATACAGCAGTAACAGATAAGGTAGTGGTGGATACAGCAGTAACAGATAAGGTAATGGTGGATACAGCAGTGACAGATAAGGTAATGGTGGATACGGCAATAACAGATAAGGTAGTGGTGGATACGGCAATAACAGATAAGGTAGTGATGGATACAGCAGTAACAGATAAGGTAATGGTGGATACAGCAGTAACAGATAATGTAGTGGCGGATACAGCAGTAACAGATAAGGTAGTGGTGGATACAGCAATAACAGACAAGGAAGTAGGGGAAACAGCAAAAACAGATAAGGCAGTAGTGGATATAGTAATTGATAAGGTAATGGTGATCAAAGTAGTAACAAGTAAGTTTAGTCATTATTGTCTTAGACAGCATTGATACGTAGGCCTACATGCTTGCTACTTGTACTCGTCTGCGTAGTTGATTTGTTAAAACGTGTTTTTGTATACTGGGAATTTTGACTTGGATAGGCGGCTGTGCCATTAAATGCGGGTGTCGGAAAAAAAAAAAAGCAGTGAAGATATTATCCAACTGCCAAGATCTATAATTCAATTTAAAGACGTCGGGTGTGTAACTATTTGACATCGCATGTGTTCAAACTCATGGCCGCTCTATGTCGTTGCAATAATGTCGTCATCTTGATCGTAATCTGTGTACAGTTGAATTGTGTCTTGCCTGCCAGGTCAATGTGTTTTAGTAACGGAAGCATATTGTGTGCACTGTTAATTTTGTTTATTTATTAGTGTGTGTGTATATATAATGCGTGTGTGCGTGTGCGCGCGCGCTATACATCATAATTTCTGTAACTGTATTGTTATGTATTCAATGATCAAAATAAATTTCCTTGTACAAGGACGAATAAAATTTATCTTATCTTATCTTATCTATCTTTTCTTATCTTATCTAGGCCAGACACTGATAACAACGCAGTTAAATAGGGTTGAAAATAACATGAAGCAGAAGATTTGTGTATACTTTTTAGACATCTTTATGGGAAATGATTTCCCGAGATCTCTGTGAATACTGGCTCGTTCCTACACGATACTGGAGGTCAGAACTAGCGGTTGCCTGGTACACTGATACACATACAACCGCACACACACACACAGATGTTCTTTCTATTCACTCACAATCATAGATCATACACATCATTACGGCCAGGTATTTGCGCAGCACACACGAGGTTTGGCGCGTAATGTTCACGTGCACCGACGGGTAAAGAATGTGTTGGCACAGGCAAGAATCCAAGAACTAGGTCACGTGTCGAGATCGTGCAGTATGTGTGTTGTGTGTCTGCAGGTCAGGGCGAAAGTGCATGAAACAAAATGGAGTTCTACAATAAAATACACGATTTACGCAAACGTGATCACTGGCCATTCATTCCCTCATGCATGGCTGGGAGATGTTGTAAATAAAATATGTTGGATGATTGTGTAAGTCCCATAGAACCAGTACTTAATCAGATGATAGGGATTTTCTTGTTGTTGTTGTTGTTGTTGCAATTGTTGTTGTTGTTGCAATTGTTGTTGTTGTTTTGGTGTAAAATGTACAGATTCCCGAAAAATGGTTGGTAAATAAGAGGTTCGATTAAGATCCCCAACTCTATTACATTCGTAAGACTGTGTCACGCGTTGAAACCAAAATGTGTCACGCGTTGAAACCAAGATGTGTCACACATTGAAACCAAGATGTGTCACACATTGAAACCGAGATGTTTCACGCATTGAAATCAAGATGTGTCTCCCACTGAAGCCAAGATGTGTCACACATTGAAACCAAGATGTATCACACATTGAAACCAAGATGTGTCACGTATTGAAACCAAGATGTGTCACACATTGAAACCAAAATGTGTCATACACTGAAGCCAGGATGAATCATGTTGTTGCCTAAATAAATAAATCCTAACTAAAATTTATTCTAAAAGGTCAGCTTTATCCGTGAAAGTTCAATCCTCAACATCGCAGTCCATTCAAGACAGTCAGTCAAATTTTAAGATGTTTCATATTTTTTCTCCTTTCGTACATGGAATTTTTGCATCACAAAACTTTGACTGATTTACAACGACATTTGAACTGTTTCTGTTGATATTGTCTTGTGTCATGATATATGTATTTTTTTATTTTTTTATTATTATTATTTTGGGAAAAAATGTCAGACGAAATGTGAAGAAAGTATTATGTCAATAAAAATGTTTACAATGTTTTGTCTCTAATGCCGAGGAAGTTGTTACATAAATCTAGATATAGAAGGATGCGATGCATGATGACGAGTGATGAGCGAGTCAAGCTGTGCATTGTTGCTCATTTACTTTATCTTGGCGTTCTATGATATAAAATATATATCGTAAAAATGCAGGTACCTGTACTAATAATTGTAGTCTGTTGTGGTAGCCGTGGTGCTGATGACACTGATGTAACGCCCGGGAATGTTAGGTGGAAGTAGTGATTGTGTGATGGTGTTGATGCTAATGGTGATGGTGCTAGGTATTGAGATGGTGGTGGTGGTTGTGGTTGTAATATTGGTGGCTGATTATGAAATGCAGAGGGTGGTAGTTGCTGCTGTGTTATCTGAAGGCTCGGGTGACTCAAATCATAGAAATGTTTTAAAAATGAATTTATAGAAAATTGGTATGTAGTAGTGGCAGAAGTATTGTGTATAATGGGTGTGTTGTCGTGGGTGGTGATGGTTTTTGGGATGACGTGGGCAGAGAGTATAGTTTGATGGATGATGTCAGACAAGGAATAGGATAGAGATATAACCCTTGTCAGCAACGACTGTATAGTTCGCGCATTTTGTCAAACATTATTTTTACAATCTTCTCGGGAGAAACAGACACCGCACATTTCATTTCTGTCTACTTCTTATTCCAATCAACAAATGTCAGTTTCTGCATTCAAGGAAAGTTTGGGAAAAATTATTAAAAATAAAAAAGGTATCACATCGATGATTGCACTATATATCTGTGTTGTTTACCTTATAGGTAGGATTATATAGGGTAAGCGGGTAAATTAAATTTCTTCCATTTCTAATTCGCTGGCTGTTTTTTATTTTATTGTTTTGTTTTTAAAAGCGGCTTTGCTTTATTTTTTTTTCCTGCCCCTTTTTAGCATACAGATGAAGAGGCATATCTAAGCATGAACGTCTTATCAGTCAAATTTACCCTTACCCCAGAGATGACTGTATCGTTGGCATCTTCGTCATCCTCTTCGTCTATTTCCAGCTGCTGATGAACCTTATTCGTTGGGCGAGCGCTTTTCCTTCTGGAAGCCATTTCAAGTTTACAATGTTCCACAAATCTCAAAATTCGCAGTTTTGACGTTCATTATCCGATATTCCGCTTTGTAACATTGTGCATGAAAAAAACATGTTCCACAAACCTCAGAAAGTTCAATTCTGCCGTTCTTTATCCAATTCTCTTCTTTGTATTTTCATCCATGAAAAAAACATGCTCTACACATCCCACACATCAAAACAATCTGTAATCACAGTCCTGGAAGTTTTCACTCACAATGCCAAAGTTCGTTCAAAGTGAGAGTCACAAATGATTCTGATAGATCATAAACTCTCAACTACGTTTCAGAATAAGTCACATAAACAGATTAAAAAAAAAAATATCCTTTACATAATATATAATTTACAACAACCACTCTGTGATACTAAAATAAGTAACGTTCCCTTCTGATGTAAGTCAGAGTCAAATCACAAACATCCTAGTGTCTCCATTGTATCTATGTTATTTCTAAGTCTATATCCAAGGCGAAGGGTTCAGCTTTACATAACTGTGTTTGTTTTCCATTGCAAGCACGATCATCCCACCACGACTAAGAACAAAGTCCTACAGGTCTGATACATTCTGGCCTATTTTCCTTAGAAAACATCGTGTTCTAATTATTCCCCTTTAGTCCTCTCTTTATTTTCCCACCCGGAATTACCATCACGTGACCTGCCAGGTTTCCTGTTGAAAGCTCCATCAATCTGGCACCCTCCCTTCCTTTCCCTCCTGGCGATTGGTTCTTTCCTCTCCCATATATGGAAGTTACCAGGTAACCATTCCCCTCTCCTCTCATTCTTTCCCTCTGTGTCTAAAGGAACTTTTGCCCTGAGATTTACACACATGGGATGCTGTTTTAGTGCTCACGAGAGTTTCAGAACCAGGTTGGGGTGAAACACTGAAAGGGGCCCGAGGGGAGACGGCGGTGGTGATGAGGATGAGACATGAGCAAATCTGAGTTGCGGGTAAACTGGAAAAGGTCCAGAAATCTGTGATTTTGTGAGAACTGTTGTAGGATTGGCACGTATCAACACAGTAGTATTGGCATCAAGCAGTTTAGATACAAGAAAAACGTGTTAAGATGTGCGCACATTTAGGCTAACTTTACTGTTTTTACCATTTCTTCCAGCTAGACCTGCAGTAAAAAAGTGGCTTTTGTTGGAGGCGCGTAAGATTTTACATTATAAGCCATTGCTGAACCGTGAACACAACTCATTATTTTCTCAATTTGGCTTTGTAATTACACTACGCCCCCCTAACAACATTCTAGTAAAATACCAGTGGTGAAGGAAAACCTTGTCGCTTCCATCTGTGGAATTCTCTCATATTGCAGTTCTGAGGCTCTTTTTTTCCTGTCGTCACCTCCTTGCCTTGTCCATCCTTTACCCTACTTATCAGATACGTGCCCTATTCCTGAAAGAGATCATACTAATCTACCCAAATTCACTTTTCAACATCAATTTTTATAAAAAGACCCGCGGTGAATCTTTCTATTGGGGATATAAGACACGCAACATGACTGACACAGCATGTTTCAGTTTTGACCATCTGTATCCAAATGTTTGTGTCAAGAAATTTATACCCCATCTAAAACGACAGTCACCATCCCTTATTTGGTCAAATTTCTAGATTATCCACGAGCAACAGAGTAAAACACTCCCAAAGCAAATAGAGAAAAGTATCGTTTTCTTGCCTCCTGCAGCTCGCCCCAAATAAGAAATTAGTTGATAGATGTGCGTCATATTTTACGCAGGTTCCATGCCATGCCTGAGTTATAATTATGTTTATGCAATGATGCGTTAGATGTGTGTACCATGTATGCGCTGTTAAACGCCCTGTGAAGGTGAATTTCCCGCATGGCATGAAAACGTGATTCTTATCTTATCTAAATTTTGTATGACTAATAATTTCCTTAGAGCTTCACAAACTGTTGAAACGGAACAAAGACTATAGCGGCCTGCAGCGCCAAATGGTTTCTGTGTATCCTGTAGATGTAAATTTTATAATTTTTTGGACGCATTCGACCTTCCCCCGTAATGCTACCGTAAATCAGTTCTTGGATCAGTCGTTGATCGGATTACGCCACAGCGAAAATGGAGTATTACAATTATTATTACCGTATCACAAGTTGTCCCGCCTACAGATATGATTGTTAAAGTTGAGTTTTGATCACCAATGTGTAAAGTGAGACGCAGAACGAAATTTCCTGTCGTACTTTTCAATTTCTAGAAGAAAACGGTTGTTGTTTTTTTCGGCTCAAAAGGTAGGAACATTTTCTTCAGTTGTGGTTCAAAATCAAGGAAGGTTATTGAAAATATGATAAAGTTCATGGCGTTTTAAAATAATGCGCACGTACACCTTGACCTCTTTCTATGTGTGATATATTTTCTAGAATTTAAGGCTCGGCGGTTAAAAAGCTTTTCATGATTACACCGGATGCTTCTTTATACTATACTAATTATTATGGTTATCTTCATTGCCAGCCAAATTAAGCCAGTAGGCCTACACACATTTCACACTGTTTGGTCACGTAGCCACGAAGTTTTAGGTATGAAAGAAGTTGACCCCCTAGTTCCAGGTTAGTTTGGTGATTATCGCAGTTGTTGCAATTTGTTATTAGTGTTTTTGTGGTGGATGGGGAGAGGAAAGCATTCATTGGTCATGCTACACTAGCGTCATGGTGCTGATCTTTTGGCCTAAGTCATTATTTGCACTTCTGAGAAAATCGCAAAAATCTTATTTAAATTCTTTTGCAATGCAGTCAGATTTAGGCCAAAATGACTCTAGGTAAAAGTGGCCATCATCCATGTTGGCTGAAACAACCCCAGAACCAAAATGGCCTACGTTTATGAATGAGTTAGGCCATTACACTTTACAAAAAGTTTCATTTCCAGGATAATGGTTTGGCACTTTTGAATGATTTTTACATTAATAGATGCACCATGGATAGGGCAATGACGTAACAGGTACATTCTGTTTTGGCCTAAGTCTGTCCATGATGATAATCTGTATTTCAGTTTCCCTCCACTCATCGACTACACAACAACATACCAAAACGCCATAGTTTGACCAGTGCAGTAGCAATGCAAGTCTGTTCCTTGCTGATCTACGCACAATCTGACTGGGAAAAATGAAGTGCACCAAAAGTAAACAAGGGAAGAGATTGCCCCTGAATGAGAGCCGGGGGGGGGGGGGAGTGAGGGGTGGGAAAGACGAGAATCTCAAGGTCAAGAATGCCCCCCCCCCTCCGGTTCTTTGTGTTTCTGTTTGCCCAGAACGGTAGTGAAACAAGGCGGGAGAGAAAATCTCTCTCTCTCTCTCTCTCCCCGTCTCTCTCTCTCACACACACATACATAATAGTGAGCACAGCATGGTTAGAGAGAGAGAGAGAGAGAGAGAGATCGGAGAGTCCATCAAAGACGGGAGAGTCCCACATCAGCTGTGGGAGAAACGGAAAGGTAAAGTTTTATGTGAAAGTATGGAGCCCAGTCTGGCCAAGTTTTCAATTCTCGTGAACAGGTACATGGATTCACGCAGGACATGTTTAACTGCTGTTCCCTATGCGAGTAAAACCAAAATGTGATCATGTTCAGCGGCGTCGTGTGGGTTGCCAGCCAACGGGGCAAAGCAAGAACCATTCCTTTTCCCACTCTATGTCCACAAATTGCCCGCGTATCGGTGAGTACCGATCATTTTCGTTCAATTATGAAAGGGTGTGGTGCGAGCAGTTGCATTGTTGACATCGATGATACGCGTGCATGTCGACAGCGGGGGACATGTCCGTTGAACTTTGCGTGTCACAATCTGGAGTCTAGAACACGCCAGAATTTACGTTTCTTCAGTTTCTGAAGTCCTTGGATATTTCGCGTCCCCAACCAAGAAAAACAGTAATAACAAATAACAAAAACAACCAGAAAAGATAAATACGACGTTATAGTTTCCTTTCCTTTTTTCCCTTGATTTTGGTCCAAAGGAGACCTGTATATGTAGGCTGTAACTTTCAAACGTGTATCGTATTTCAAGAAGCTTTGCGAATCTGACGGACAAGGAAATATGTAGGCCTATGTACTCCAATATTTTTAGTCGAAACTCTTACAAGAAGCAGCTGAGTAGTCTGGATGATAAAATTTACGTCACAGCCAAATTCAGATTCGACACGATGGATCACACCAATGTTTGGGTGCATGTTATGGTAACCGAAGGCCGGGGTAAGTAAGCACACTTTCAAGCAAACATACCAATGTATACAGTATTCTGCCACATTCGGCATCCCATAAAAATAAGTGCACTCCTCAAGGAAGCGGCAATCTCATCCACTTCAATTCTCTATTATGGAAGTCGGAATGTATAGTGAGTGCTGAAAGGCGCACGTGGATGCAACTTCCGTTTCTTGTACAGTGCACATTTGCACAATGAACCGCTCATCTCTGCCCGACCGACCAAATCACGTGTGCCTACTTCACCCAGTATGGCTGTGAACCTACATGCATTTCTCAAACTCAAATTCAGGTCCATCACGTGTCTAAAAAAATATTGTCAGATTTTCTATGTAAGTTCCTGGTCCATGAACTATGCATACTTTGATGCGCCACTAACCTAAGCCGACTTTTATAGAAAACCTGCACCCTGGGATACCTGCCCTCCTCCACCATGCCATTATTCCCCACCCTTATAGTGTTAATGCACAATGTAAAAGTACATAGAAAGTCACCAGCGGGACGGACTAGATGCGCCAGAGGAAACTCAAAATAAAAAGACAAATTTTTACATCTCATTCAAATTTGTATCGACACATTATTACAACTGTTTCCAATTGCCAAGTTCCAAACCCGATAAAGGGCTCAGTTTTCATTTTTTATTGGGAAATTTCCAGGAGCTGTGGCTGATGTGCTGAGCTGAACTGTTTGATGTAATTTATTTTATCGTAGTTTTGGTTGAGGTGAACATGTTTCTTCATCTCAGCAGAGCAGAGTGAAAAATACACAAAAAAAAAAAAAATGAATATCTTCAGTAAGTAAATAAATGAGTTAACAAATAAATAAATAATAAAGAAAGAATGAAATAAAGACAGAAAGAAAGAATGAATAAATAAATAAATAAATTGTTCTATAGCAGTAAAATATGTTAATCAGTATCAAAGCTGGACATTGATTGGGGCAATGTCACTATTACGGGCTACGGTTTTACAGATGATTGAGATAAAACTTAACCTGTACTTTTATCAGCAGCCCCATGACAACGGCGCCATTTCTTCCTTGGCACACTTTCCACCTTACCAGTGGAGGATCCTCTGAGCTCAGGACAGAGAAAGAATAGGGCACGGGATTGAATGACACAGTTACTATATTTAAATTTACCGAGACGTCACGGGACATTCGAACTGTCCAACGCGGTAGTTAAGGACAGTTGTTATGGACTTAGTAAAAGCGATTCGAGGCACAGAGCTCATCTGCACATGAAAAGTGTGAACGAAGTCCATAACTGTGCTTAACCGCCGCGTTGAACAGTTCTAATGTCCCATGACGTAAATCTAAATATAGTAACTGTGTCATTCAATCCCGTTCCTTATAGAAATAAGTTAACACAAAAATATAATTGCATGGGAAAAGAACAAGAGAAAGGGAAAATAAGAGAATGTTACGAAATTAAGAGCAAGCAAAGGCAGATGATACCAAGTAACCATCCATATCGGTCAATTCAATATTGTTGTATTTTTATAAACGTGGTTTCTCAAAAAATGTATAGGCTACACACTTTGAATATTTATTAACACAATGGTAATTAAGACTCATCCAAGTTTACAAATCAAATTAAAGAGGGCAGTTGTGGAAGTATTTTTGGTTATCACATTTGTTCAAACTGTTGGTCGTTGTGGGCCAGACACAAGCCAACGCGGTTTGACAGAGTTGCAAACGGTATTAAGCAGAAAAGCCGGTCATTTGGGTGGATACATTTTCCGAGACACCCTGTGTCACGAGCAGAGTTAGGGTCTTGGGGATGTTACGACTGCACGAGAGGCAGCTAACTCACACTCGGACACAACCACACAAGAAAAGTATTAAATAACTAGAGCGTATATATGTCAGGCCGGTCAGGCCATAGTTTACATAAATATTAATAACAAAACAAAAGACAATAGGGGTATATATATTCAAACCAAAAAAACTCTAATTAATAACTTAACCAATGATATTCATGTAACTATGGAGGTACTGCAATCAATAGCAAATAGGTATATTATACGAAACTAGATATCAATTTAAAGTGACAGTTGAGTCGCCACTGGCCAGTCGCCAGGCAAACTCTCCCTAAATCATATGGGCTTGAGTGTTAGGAGAGCCCAGTACGTTCAAAGCCTACAGAAGCACTCTTCGGCTTGTAGGTAATTTAAGCAGTTGCCAAAAGACTATATTTTATGCACAATCACTATTCAATTCATCAACAATGTGCTATATTATTCCAATCATACTATGGCAATAGATCTATGATACAGGACACTCGTGGTCGAGTGCCAGCTGGGGTTTCCTTAGTCTTCCTATGAGGCTGTAGTTCTCTCTCTATCTCCGATCTCTATTATGCTTGAACAAATAAGATATATTACCATTGGTCACGCCTACTGGTAGGCGCGAACATCAATATAGCGCAGCGTGGGCTTTCAAAGGTCAGCCCACTCAGACCTTTCTTTCTCGAGCTCAGTCAGTCCGTTAGCAAGGACTTCTTGTCTTCAAAGCACACAGTTCAGGTACTGGTCAACCGGAGATACTTCACGACACGATGCTTCTGCTCGTCTGTATTCACTAAATCTGAACGTTACACGATGTTTTATACTATCTGGCTACCCAGCAGTGCTAGTCCGCTGGCCCAATTAGTTCAGCTGTCTCATAGGTCGAAACCTCCCACCATTTTAATTGTAGTAATACGTCTGCACTATTCTACCAGCCAGTTAACGTGCAAGAACTTGTCTAGTCATACTTAACAATGTCAACTAGCCCCACCTTGTTTCACCCCTACTCCATTACTTATTAATCACGAACATTAAAACCGACAAGCGTGCATCTAACAGTTTAACTTTACATTTATTTACTCACTAACTATAATTCGCGAGGGCCGTTCAAGGCCACCAGCCAATTTCTCATGGCCCTGGTAAAACAACAACAACTCACTCTCTGCGTGAGTTTTAACAACATCTGAATCGTGACACATCCCCCACCCCAGTTAAAATTTGCAATTTTAACGATATAAATGATTATCGTAAGGGGAAGGCATGAGTCGAGAAATTTCTCGAAAGGTTAACTTAACTAAGAATACTAGGTAATAACTAAGACTAGTACTAAAGTTGAAAAAAACCTACAGGACGGGTATCATTGATGGACAAAACTTCATGAAAATCTTAAGGCTCCGTCCAAAAGTATCTATCTCTCTGAGGATTAAATCTTACCTCTAAATACGTAGACATTAACAATCATAACTCTAAAATTTTAGAGTACAACACTGATCCTGTGCGAATGTCATCAGGAATGCATACATACAATGAATAATACTCAAGAAAAGATAACTATAGTAGCATCGATGGCATTAGTGGATCTGGACTCCTGGTCTGCCATGACTTCTCGTCCTCGACCCTGGGCAACAACGTCTGGTGTGGCCAAAATACGGGTCGACGTCAGTAAAATAGCTGTTGGATCAAAGGAAAGCAAAGGGGTAGGTGAAAAGTGTTCACAATGGGTGAACAATATGTGATACCATCCCTCGGTCTCTGAATGAGGTGCTAATCAGTATCCAACGCCAATACATATGACAGACTAAAATACAACAAGATTAAGGTAACCGTGATAATAGGTCGGCATGGACATTATCTCCACCAGGAATGGCCTTTATAATGAAGCGGTATTCCTGAAGGGCCAGACTCCATCTGGTCAAACGAGCGTTCTTGGCTCGGTTCGATTTTAAAAATAACAACGGTTTATGGTCTGTCTCGATGACGAATTCCGTCATAAGTAGGTAGCGGGAAAACGCGTCTACGGCGTGTACAATCGCCAGGCATTCTCGCTCTATAATAGCGTATCTCTGCTCTCTCGGAAGTAATTTCCGGCTAGCGTACATACAAGGGCGCAATAAGCCATCTCTTTCCTGAAGCAAAACAGCTCCAATTCCTTGGTCCGACGCGTCAGTTCGGACGGTGAAGGTGCGTCTAATATTCGGTAGGATAAGCAGCGGCGATCTGGAGAACAGTTGCTGCACTGTCGCGAGCGCGGTGGCGCACTGCGTATTCCAGGTAATTTTGTTGGGTCTGTTTTTTCGTGTAAGACCGGATAACGGGGCCGTAAGGGCCGAAAAATTAGGAACAAATTTCCGATAATAGCTTAAGAAGCCTAACAGGCTACGAACCTGCTTCTTAGTATGAGGAGCCTGGAGTTTTAAAATCTTACTTATCTTACTGTCGTCCGGTGTTTGGACGCCTTTGGCGATAGTATGTCCCAGAAAGTTAATCTGCGTATAACCCAGGAAGACTTTGCTAGGCTTAGCTGTAAGCCCGGCATCTCGAAGTTTACTAAGCACTTGACGAAGTGCTTCTAAGTGGCCTTTCCAATCCGTATGGAAAGCGCAAATGTCGTCAAAGTAGCTTAGGACGCATGGTGTCTGCTGCAATAGGATGTTCATCATCCTCGCAAATGTCGCTGGTGCCGTTACGAGACCGAATGGCATGAATCTCCATTGCATGAGACCCATAGGGGTCTGAAACGCTGTGTACTGTTTACTGGCCTCTTCCATTGGGATTTGCCAGTAGCCTTTAGCCAAATCTATTTTCGAAAACACGGACGACTCGGCCAATCGCGCAAATAGATCTTCCTGATTCGGGATAGGTTCAGCATCGTAAATGGTTAGAGCGTTAAGCTTCCTGCAATCGATACAAAATCTAACGGAACCGTCTGTTTTCTTTACTAGTACAATCGGCGAGCAGTAAGGGCTCGTCGAGCGCTCAATGACTCCTAAGCTGAGCATCTTTTCCACCTCGGACTGTATGGTGTCGTGCGCTTGCAGCGGGCGCGGGTAGGGTTTGACAAACACGGGTACGTCCGAGTGCAACCGGATGACGTGTTGAACTAAGGATGTTTTACCCGGCAAATCAGTGAATACTGGCGAAAACTCCCGAACAAGATTCATGATGTCCTGTGTCTTACTTTGATCCAGCTCTGGATTGATATTAACGGAAGTCGCGTCCTCTGTGGCTTGCAAGGATAGGAGCGATCTAGTCATAGATAATGGCTCCCGGTCGTTGTCATCGATAGTGACCATCGCTGCGTTTGCTTGGGCCACAACATGGCATGAATGATCGTGATGAGTTTGATCATCGGTAAGATACTTTTTCAACATATTAATATGGTACACCTTATCGTTACCACGTATGATAATGAGATAATTAACTCTCCGAGAGTCGCTTTTTAACTAGAAAGGGGCCTTTCCAAGTGAGGAGTAGCTTGTTATTCGTTTCTGGTAGCAGCACCAATGCCCGATCTCCGACTGACAGGGTTCTTAACCGACTACCCCGATCGCGATATCCTATAAATGACCTGGTCCGTACGCACGCAAATTGTCGAGTCAGGTCGCATGCATTAACTATTCTATGTCGGAGATCGACTATGTACTGATACGCGGATCGCGGATCGCGTATCAGGAACGTCGGTATCAGAACCGGCGTATAAATCGCGTAAAATGGCCATCGGGCCACGTGGTTTTCGACCGTATAAAAGTTCAAACGGGGAAAAACCCGTTGTCGCATTTGGGAGTTCCCTATATGCGAACAAGATGGCCGGAAGTCGACGGTCCCAGTCACCAGGTCTATCGGCGGAAACGCGTGCCAGCATAGTTTTCATGGTGGCATTCCAGCGCTCGCAACAGCCATTGGACTGTGGATGGTATGGCGACGTAAGTTTCTGCCTAATGCCCGTGAGTTCCAATACTTTCCTGAAAAGGTCAGAGGTGAATTGCGGACCTCTATCGGACAATAATTCGGACGGGAATCCGACACGTGTGAATATGGTCACCAATGCCTCGGCGACGTGATCGGCCGATATTTCCTTTAAAGGGACAGCCTCAGGCCAACGGGTGGCATAATCGATTACTGATAGAATAAACCGATGGCCTCTATCCGACTTCGGTAATGGCCCGACGATGTCGACGGCAACTCGCTGAAATGGAGTGGAAACCGGCGGCATCTCTTCTATAGGTGCCCGCGAAGTTTTTCCTTTGGGGGTTCTTTTCTGGCATGTATCGCAACGCGACACATAGCTATTTATGTCCCCGTAAACCCCGGGCCAAAAAAACTGAGACAGGACTCTCGATTTTGTTCTCGCTTTGCCTTGGTGGCCCGCCAATGGCGTGTCGTGCGCGAGGCGGGTGATGTCTCGGCGAAATGATCTCGGTATGACCAATTGCAAAATAGTTTCGCGCTTTCCCCGAAAAACGCGATATAGGAGGTCGTCTTTAAGGCAGAACCTGGATGTATCCGGGTTGTCCGGATCAATCTTAGCAAAGAGGGGCTTTAGTGATGGATCTGTGCGCTGTTCGTTACGAAAAATCTCGGGGGTTACATCCAAATCGACGACAGGCGATCGTAATGTGTCGTCACTCTGGCGACGCGATTGTTGTCTTGTCGTGACACACGCAATGTCGTTATCATCCCAAATCCCGAGTTCGCAATCGGAGACGTCCTTTAAGTGGGGAATATTCCCAATGATTAGGTCGGCGACCGGATTTGGTAGCACGCAGGCCGTGACAACACCAGTTATAAACGGTGTGTCAACATATATTTCCGCCAAACGAAAATGTTCAACTGAACCACCAAAAGTAATGCAAGTCGCATCGCGATCCAGGAGTTGTGCAGGACGGACCAGGGATTCACGTACACCGACGGTCGTACAGCCTGAATCTCGCAATACGGATGCTCCTATGGCGTTTACTCGTCCCTCATACAATGTCAGCGCGCCTCGCTCGTGGAGGGCGGACATCACTGGAATAACTTTATCTACGGTTTCGGCATTCCTAGTTCTGTAACCGCGGTTTTCGGTGAATGCTACAGAGCATGCATTTGCCGCATCTAATCTAACTCTGCATTGTCGCGCAATGTGGCCTCCGGCGCCACATCTATAACAGTAGACTGGATTATCATCCCTTCGAGGTGTACCTCGATAAGAAGGAAATGTGGGCGCTTGATAGTAGTTGTTACGCGGTCCTCCGGTAGGGAAAGGACGTGTATATCGGGGTTCCCAGTCCCGAGAAAATTTATGGGGATTCGGTTGCCTCCTGCTAACCGGCGGCTCGGACCGTGGACGAACCTGCGGCGACTGTCGAAAGGGCTGTCTTGATTGTCTCGACGGTACCGGTGTCTTAGTAGCAGCGCCGGCGTAACACGGTTCGTTTACTTTAGCTTTAGCTAACGATCGATTAGGGTGAGCTGCAGCATACCGTTCCGCTATCGATGTTATCTCGACGGTAGTTTTGGGGGCTTGTTCCTTAAAATGCGCCACCAGGTCCGTGTGGCAGGACATATATATTTGGTCTTTAATTATCAAATCATATAGTTTCTTATAGTTTCCCTCTTCCACACCGGCCAACTCAGTCCAACGGCTGAGTAGGTGGCGGAGGCGGTCCACGTAAGTAGAGAAATTCTCAGATGCCTCCGGCTTGCAATCGCGGAAACGCTTATGAAATCCATCTTCCGTATGTTGGAAACGCTTTAATAGCGCGGTCTTTAGAATGTCATAGTCCCTAGCGTCATCAATAGTGAGGCTATGGAAAACTTCCAACGCTCTCCCTGTCAAAAGATTGGCGAGGCATGACGTGTACTCACTACGCTGCCATCCCGCGCAAACGGCATGGAGTTCGAAGCGGTGTAGGTAGGAATCAATACGATCAACCTTATCATTAAAGGTTGGCAATTTAGGCTTCGTTTTATTATTGGAAGTAACTTCCGGAGCCCCGGTAGGTTGGGCTTGCTTCGCTTCTAACTGTTTCAAAGCGAGCTCGTACTCTCTTTGAGCCTGTTTTTCCGCGCGTTCCGCGGCTCTATCTTCTCGTTCCGCGGCTTTTTCTTCTCGTAATCTCTCCGCGGCCTTTTCTTCTCGTAATCTCTCCGCGGCCTTTTCTTCTCGTAATCTCTCCGCGGCCTTTTCTTCTCGTTCTTCTTTCAGTTTCTGGTCTACCCAAGAAGCACGCTGAGCTTCCGGTATGCCAAATGATTGGGCCAGTTCCAAATATTTCTGTAGTTCGGCCATGATATCGGTCGATAATACGATATAATAATGTCCTAATCGAGGACAGCTCCTGAAAAATCTCCAACTTTATTCTCCCTTGAAGCAATTTATCAATTGCACTCTGCGGGTGCTCGTTCCTGCAGTATGAACGAAATTAACGAAATCAACAACAAACTGTACGTCTTAGTCAACCAAGTAGTGGTTGAGCTATCTCAGTGATCACTTAACTCCACTTATTTCTCCTAATCCTCAAGCAGTGAGTCTACTGCTTCCGTGATTGGCCGTTACTAACGATACCAATGTAATATTCCCAGTGTATTTTCCGTACACTCCTAGCAGCGTTCCCTCTGCTATAAATCGGAATAAATCAATATTCACGATATGAACTTCCTTGGCTATACCAGCCTAACAACTCTAATATCCAGATTATCTCTCAACGTGCCCTAGACACGTGATTTATCCCAGGCAATAATATAGCAAGTATGAATACAAAATATAATAATGCAACACTATAATGGAAAAGAATTACATGGAGAGTAAGACGAGACTAACAGAAAGAACAAACGACAACAGACCTGACTAACCTGAAACTATGTACAGAAAGGTAAGAAAAGCACAAGAGAGACGTCTTCCTAAAATACGAGGAAGATAGAACGCTAACAATCTATACGAATAACAGGTCCCTACAGAACTATTCAAGGCAAAGCGTATCTCCTATCCGTTTTAAACGCCATCTAGATCTGCTAGTCTGGCAAAAAGAGGTATGCTGAGTCTTGATCCCTTCCAACCTCCCGCCTATCTAATCTAACAAAAAAGAAAAAATAATGCCTGTCAAAAGTAGGGGAGCTGGAACGACGAACCCCTCAAACGAAGACAAATACAGATGGTTCACTTAACTGGGCAAAATGGACTGGCTCTTTCCTTTGGTCCACAGCGCTGGTCTTGTCTTTTCCTGATGCTAGCTGTCAGTCCCTCGTAGTGGTCCCAGGATCAATGACGAGAGGACATGCCAGACATGTGGGGGAGAAACAAAAACAAAAAAATCAGCAGTATACAAAACTATAAACTACAACAATTACATAAATAACAGTGGAGTCTTAGAGTGGTAGACCTGCAGCTGTTGACGGGGTCCTCTTCCGATGATAGTAGTGTTCTCTAGATGTCAGAAGGTGACGGGTCCTCTTCAGATGTCAGTGGGGTCCCCTCCAGATGTCAGTGGGGTCCCCTCCAGATGTCACGAGCAGAGTTAGGGTCTTGGGGATGTTACGACTGCACGAGAGGCAGCTAACTCACACTCGGACACAACCACACAAGAAAAGTACTAAATAACTAGAGCGTATATATGTCAGGCCGGTCAGGCCATAGTTTACATAAATATTAATAACAAAACAAAAGACAATAGAGGTATATATTCAAACCAAAAACTCTAATTAATAACTTAACCAATGATATTCATGTAACTATGGAGGTACTGCAATCAATAGTAAATAGGTATATTATACGAAACTGGATATCAATTTAAAGTGACAGTTGAGTCGCCACTGGCCAGTCGCCAGGCAAACTCCATAAATCATATGGGCTTAAATGTTAGGAGAGCCCAGTACGTTCAAAGCCTACAGAAGCACTCTTCGGCTTGTAGGTAATTTAAGCAGTTGCCAAAAGACTATATTTTATGCACAATCACTATTCAATTCATCAACAATGTGCTATATTATTCCAATCATACTATGGCAATAGATCTATCATACAGGACACTCGTGGTCGAGTGCCAGCTGGGGTTTCCTTAGTCTTCCTATGAGGCTGTAGTTCTCTCTCTATCTCCGATCTCTATTATACTTGAATAATTAAGATATATTACCATTGCTCACGCCTACTGAGAGGCGCGAACATCAAAATAGCGCAGCGTGGGCTTTCAAAGGTCAGCCCACTCAGACCTTTCTTTCTAGAGCTCAGTCAGTCCGTTAGCAAGGACTTCTTAGTCTTCAGACCACACAGTTCAGGTACTGGCCAACCGGAGATACTTCACGAAACGATGCTTCTCTCGTCTGTATTCCCTAAATCTGAACGTTACACGATGTCTTATACTATCTAACTACCCAGCGTGCTAGTCCGCTGGCCCAATTAGTTCAGCTATCTCATAGGTCGAAACCTCCCACCATTTTAACTGTAGTAATACGTCTGCACTATTCTACCAGCCAGTTAACGTGCAAAACTTGTCTAGTCATACTTAACAATGTCAACTGTCCCCACCTTGTTTCACCCCTACTCCATTACTTATTAATCACGAACATTAAAGCCGACAAGCGTGACTCTAGCAGTTTAACTCTACATTTATTTACTCACCAACTATAATTTGGCGAGGACCGTTCAAGGCCACCAGCCAATTTCTCATGGCCCTGGTAAACAACAACAACTCACTCTCTGCGTGAGTTTTAATAATATCCGAATCATGACAGACTGCACAGAGATGTGTGCATTAAGTGCAGTGACTGTTGCAATAACACGGCTCATCCCTTCCAAGGGCGGAAATGCGATGTGTTCCACGACACTGTATGTTGCCCACGCCCGAACATGACAGTCGTGGATACCACAGCTGGCCCAAGCTGTCAAACAGTTGAAAAACCAATGACGGCAGGTAGGCGGGGCAGTTTGCTGGCTGTCAGATATTATATAATATTATTATAGCTCTAACTAACGATCGCTGAGCCAGCCTGCGGTTCACGCAACGAATTGAGAACGGCACTGCGATTAGCCTACACTAAGCCAGAAGCTCGTTGATACTGTGCAGTGGTTGGTGCCAGCTAAGGGTTATAGCTGTTATATTACATGTATGATCTATGGTCAGATCAGTCTGGGGCCAACAGCCCTATGCTGAGGCCCCCGAGAAACAAAAGAACTCATCGTGGTCAGATCAGTGAAATTTCGCAGTCTCTCTCTCGGTTGCCTCAACTCAACAACCTGCTGTTTGTCCCCTTTTCTTGATTTCGTTGTTCCTCATTTTCTGTCTTGTGGCTGTGCGCAAAGTTCTGTATCTTCTGTCTGTCAGGTCCATGTTGGGCAGAGGGCAGAAAATGTTCGATATTTCGGCTGGCGCCTTCATCAAGGTACAAAAAAAAAAAAAAAACAGCAACAGAAAAAAAGATAAAGAGAACAGATAAAACAGTCGAACAATGAAAGATTTCAATAGGAAATTAATTTTTATTTTTTTTTCTTGATGAAGGCGCTAGCTGAAATATCGAACATTTTCTGTCTTCTCTTTTAGTTTGCATTGCATCGTTTGGGTATTATTTCTTACTCGGGGCTTTGTTACAGACAACTTTTTCTTTTTGCCCAATTTTGACGTTGCTTTTATAAGCCTTGCTGCGACCCCACAGTTCTTTTTTTTTTGTGTGTGGTTTTTATAGGGAAGTGCATATAAGTACAACATGTTGTATATTATATGCACTACAACATGTTGTACGGATATGCGCTTCCTTTTTACAATGCTGGGAAGAAGGAGACGTGGAGAAGGGAGGTTTCATTTTGGTGGTGGTCTCGTTGTGTTATTGGGGGGGGGGGGGTGTCAGAGGGGCAGCTACTGGCTAAACAAACAGCAGACCTTTTCCTGCATTCTTTCCCCTAAGCTCACAATAGCCTTATTGGGTGCAGTCAATAAATAATGTCACTGCACTTTGCTGGAATCTTGCCTCACTCGTGACATCAGCGGTGTGATTGTCGACTGACAGCTGAACAAACGGTACAACCAATTGCCTTGTTGACACGCTGCCAGACACATGAATTTGATAATGTTTTCACAGTTTCTCAACAGCACAGTGCACGCCGAGGGTCAATGTGTTATAGTTTTGAAAAAGAACAACACAGTGAATGACGGTGTGATTTTCACATACACAGAGAAGATTTGGCAGGTTTCACAAAATTGGACACCCAGATTTCTAATTTTTTAGAAATATTCTTCATCAAGATTTCCCATGGATGATATATCACATTAAAGCTTAAGATGTCAGGAATACAGTTCAGCAATCTAAACAGACACCAAGCTTCTGGTAAGAAAGATATTCAAACTCAGAGACTGTCTGCTTGAAGGCACCAAAATTCAGCTCTTCAAGTACCAATCTTTTGATATGTGACCACTCAATTCTACAACATTTAAATAGCCATTCCACAGCATCAAGAATTACAAAAACCATTTACGCAAACGTGTTTGAAACCTCTTCCATACGTCGCTATTTTCCCAGCGGTCCGTACGCCGTGGTAAATTTTGTTACCACACTGTCCCGTATAGAGGAAAATGCAGGTTATGCCTATCCGTACGTCCTGGGAACAAATGGTACCACACTGAGACAAGTGTAGAATAACACGCTTTCAGTCGGTTAATCTGTCGTGATCACAATACTATCCAATGCAGCTTCCATGGGGATTCAAGGGACCACTCTTTGTCAAAACAAACGTTATGTGGGATGTTTATTCTCAAAAATTTACTATTATACGTGTACCACACTGGACTGACCACCGTGATTCTTAGTCAGGGCGCTAGAACAAGGTGCTCGTCTAATGTTTTCTTTTGGCTTCTATCTGAATGGACACAATATGTGTAACTGTATTGTAATTATACAGATGACTATACTCCAGTGAATTTTAAAGATGTTCTGTAATGCCCTCATCCCATTCCCACCTGCCACAATCAGGTAAGTTTTACCATCTAAGGCAGCTTTCTGCCAGTACAGGAAAAACCTTGGTGATGCTTATTTTTTTCAGTACTTTTTATCACACCTGACCCTCACCCTGTCCTAATTGTTACAAATTATTGCGTATTGTATTACATGTATTATTTAGTTCGAAATTATGTTGTGGGGTCCGACCTACCGTTGTCATTTGACAGTTTCGAAGCGCTATTGTCAAGTTCAGCAAACCGGTACGTTCGCCAGTTGTATTTGGTAAGAAGGGAAAGTAATACATACAATTAAGAGACTTACACATTTTCTTATTTAATATAAAGGCTACATAAAATCAGACAATACAAATGAGAAGTAGGCCTAATCATCTGTTCATATCACACGCATTTTTATAGGTGAAATGTCCGTATAAAATTAAGCCCCAGATCAGAAAGTAAACACAGCAGCATCACCAGGACTTGGCCCAGGTGATATTGGGGACGGTCTTGAAAATCACCCATAAAAATGACCCAGTTACAGATCACACAAGTAGACATTCTCACTAACTTACTCGACCACAGTAAACTTATACCTGATGTTAAGGTTTTTCCCACTTTCATTTTTTTTCTCTGTTCACAACAAAGAATGAGAGGCTTGGACGTCCGATGCCACTCTACTTTGCTCTCATTACCTCATATTACACATACCACAGAAATCTGGTCTCTTCAAAAACTATTGCTTGCGTTTCAGGAGGGGTTAGATGGGTGGGATAGTGGGGGCATGTCTTGTATATATGTTGGGAAACTTGATCACGACGACGCGATTATTTCACTCTCTACAGTATCTGTTGCATGGGAACAATATTTTACCAAGACGTACGGGCGCGTTGGATTTAGTAAATCTCTTCTTTGCTAGTCTGGTAACGTACGGTAGGGGGGTACCGAAAAGTAAGCGTAATTAATAAAACCCGATAAAACTTAAGAGTGAAGACCCTTCAGGGTGCTCAGAAAAGTCAAATTTGCATCTCTTTATTTTTGAAAATGGAATTGTTAATAAAAACATTCTCCCTGTTTTTTTTTCTATGAACAGCGCCTGTGTTCTGTGGAATTAGCGAGTATTTGTATTCTAGTCCTAAAACTGGTTTCACTGCCTGTCTACCGTGTCCAGCGACAACGTACATGGATGAGAGAAATCACAACCACACTAAATGTAAGAACTGTAAAGATTTTCAGGATCGTCAGATTTTCTCACCTTGCCAGAGAGATGTGCCACAGGTCGCAATGCCTGAAGAACTACAGCCAGCAATACATGAAGTAATTTGTGCTGCTATCACACTTGCTTCCTTCATCCTTATCCTTGCCATATTTTATATTTTGTTTTATAATAGGCGGAAATCAAAAGAACTCATGCTGCTGCTGCAGCCCCCAAGAAAGATGGAACAACTGGAAGAGAAGGGAAAGCAACCATCACAATCTTCTCAATTGTGAGTTCAGGCAATCTTCAATGCAAAAATCTGGTTTCTGACAATTTTCAGTAAAACGGTTATGTGATTTCTGATTCTCTTGATTACCATTTACTTTGTCACATTAATTTGTTGAAAAATGCTGTCAGGATTTATCTACCTTGAAACAGGGTTTGCTGAGTCTGAAAACGCGTAGCCAAATTGTGCACATAAGTTAAGTATGCACCATGATTGTTTCGCTGAAAGAAAAAAAAAAAAGGAAAAACTAATCATACTGGCCTCTGATGAATTCTTTGCTGGATATATAGTGGATACTTGATAGAGAGCATAAGCATAATGGGCCGAATTCACAAAGTTTTGTTAACTTAACATTCTGCAAGGACTAGCAACTTGCTATATATAGAAACATGCTTGAGTATTTTTCTACTTTATATTCACAAAGTATTGCTAGCTCTCTGCTCTGGAGCAAAGTGTTTAGCATCTTGCTAATGGTAGAACAATTGAGAAAGCAAGATACAATAAAGCTCATGCTCGCACAAGAGTTGTTATTGCACGTCTTGACGATGTGCTCAAAAAACGATTTGCTTGTTTGCACCAGGGTTTAAGGCTCAAAATGGATACCAATCAAGCAGTTATAGTAGCAACAGCTGGTCTAGAGGCAAGGTGCTCGCCTCTCATGCCAAGGGTCCAGGGTTCAAAACCTGGGCAGTGCAGGCATGTTGGAAATTGGGATTTTTCTCATATTTTCAAGTCACTGAACCTATTGGGGGGTAGGATCGAGTACCTAGTCTTCTAGGATATGGACGAAAAATTCGGAGGGTCCAGGCGCACGTTAAAGATACCTTGGCAGTTGGAAATCGTAAAGAGCAGGCCGAACAGGCCGCTGCCCGGGCAAAATTGAAATTAATAGATTAAAATGTATCCTATCATCCCCCCACCAGCAACAACAAAATTTATTATTCATTATTAAATATATATTATTATTAATAAATATTCAAATATTATTTGAGTTGTGAGTTGTGAACTTCGCCTAACAGGCTGCGTTACAATTTGCTCTGAGATAGAGAGAGGTAGAGAGAGAGAGAGTGAGCGAGACAGGGAGAGAGAAAGAAGCAGTGTGGTGTGTTGAGCTCTTCGCAGGCGCTCCATTCTGCTCTGTGTTTGACATGTTGTTTCTGTAAAGCGCATAGAGCATTTTAAAAATGGATGTGCGCTATATAAATGCTATACATTATTATTATTATTAACAGATTGCTCTCTTTAGGGGCGAGCCTGAATGGATATCTGACAATGCCGAAATCGAGAATGTCTTAAATATTGATTGTTCGGAGCCAGACTATGTGACTGGTTTGAATGCAAGAAGAGATATAATACGTTTATTTCAACAATAAATATATTCTTTTCAAAGTTACAGTAAATATTTTATTGTTCACCAGACCGGAATTTAACCAACATTTTATGGGAAGATAACATGCAACAGATGGGACAATTTCAGCGGATATGGGCTAACATTCTCATTTAAGTAAGGATGCTGGTTGGTATCGAATAACGCTTCAGCCGTTCATCCAAGTTTTACATCTTTACATTCTCACACAGCCAAGCAAAACACAATCACATGTCTTACATATGCCAATTTCTAACAATTACAACAGGATGAATTTGCACATTTATATAAGACTGTTTGTGAAAAAAAAAATGTTGCAAAACACATTTTAATGATATCCTCAAATGTACTGAATAGTTAACAACTGACAGTGGAATAAATGTGTATAATCGTATTGGCGGCACTGCACATAAAAAGAGACAACTTCTCTGTTTGATTCATGTATAAATAGTGTAGGTCATTTCACTTTCTGTTTTACATTTAGAGTTTCGGAAGTTGGGGGAAGGGGAGGGGTATTATTATCCTACCGTTAAATAAGAGGCACAAGTAATGTTTGATGTTTTTTTTTAATGTTACGGTAACTGGGTGGAATAGTGTTTAACTATTCTTCTTTAAAACATTCCTAATATTATTTGTTCACTTCGTGCCCAAAGTATTAAGGAAAAGGACTTTCAATTGCTAATGATGATGCTATTTTTTTCACCTTATGCTCAAGTGTTAATTTTTTTTTTTTTACTTTGTGCTACAAGTATTAAGGAAAGGAACTTCCTCCATACAAATGTTACTTTAAATTAATTTTAATTTTTCATTAAAAAAATCAAATAAAGATTTTCTGTTTCTCTAGTTTGAATTTTTTTAGTTTTTTGTTTTGAAATCGCTGATCTTTCTGGTAAACTGTTGCTATATTTGGGGAGAGAAAGAGAGGGAGAGAGAGATAGAGAGTGAGGATGGAGAGAGAGAGAGGGTAGAAATAGATAGAGGAATAGGAGGATTGTCCGTAGGCCTGAGACCGTACTAACAATCAGCCAGGTAAAACGATGTACAGATATGACCCCGCGAGCAAAATAACACTTAACAATGCATTTAGCAGTGCCTCTGCGTGCTGCTAAAATCTGACACATTTTTATGTGATTTAGCAAGTTGCTAAGGTTAAAAACGTTTTGTGAATAAGAAAAACGGGTTGCTTTCAAATTTAGCAGGATGCTAAAATGAAAATAATCTTTGTGAATAGCAGTAGCCTTTCACTGCTTTTAGCAACTCACTTTAGCATCTTGCTAAGACTGTTGACCTAATTAGGTTGGCATTGCTTCGAGAATAGCAATTTGGTCAAATAATTTGATTTAGCACTTTGCTAAGCAAAAAAAAAAAAATGCTTTGTGAAGAATTCGACCCAATATCTATTTATTACTGCATGGGCTTACAATATGTCTTTTCCTTGAAATTAAATCAATTTGTTGAGAAATATTCACACCCTTCCTACTATACAGACAACCCTTCCGAAATAAGCACATCCTTTCCTTATGGCTGTGCTTTGACTGGGCTAAATCTGCAGAAGGAGCAATGAATATACATGTACATGTATAAGCAAATGTCCAAAATGTTGCTCCTAGAAGAGTGTTATTTAAAGTTTACTCATATAGAAGCAAAAAACTTGTTTCTCAAGTGTGCTATATTTTCATTACCTGCACATTGAAGGCAGCTCAGCAGAATTTGCAAAAGTTTTCTTATAAAGTCCGTAAGATATTACTTTTATTATTAGCGATTTTGCATTTTCATTCGATGTTTTGTGATATTTTTTATTTCCATATGGAATCATTATTTTTGTAAACTCAGAAAAATAAAAAAAAATAAATAGAATCAATAGGCAAAGATCTTTTTTTCCAAAACAGTTGTTATAGATCTGTATTGATCATAATGTTAGCTTTCTTGTGGAGTCTATGAAAATGTGTGCATAACATTCATGGATATTATTATACGGTCATCGTAGAGCAAGAGTGGGCCATGGGTCGTCCCACATTTTTGCTGTTTTCCATATAATTGATTCCTTAATTAGATTATTGACTTAATCTTGCTAAAGATACCACCTGTAGATCTATTCCTGTTCTTCGACGGTGGATATTTCTCACACCAGATTTTTGCCTTTACACGTCATTAAAATCTTCAGTGGTGAAAAGTTCAGACATCATTTTCTCAAACTAGAGCAAATATGAGATGACCCACTCTTGCTGTAAGGAGCATCTTTTGCTTAACTTCTCAGTCTCAGTTAGATTGAAATCTGTACAAACTGGGATTGTCTCATGTCCGTGAAATGTATAGACCTGGATCTATGAAATGTACATTGTCATGTATTACCCCAAGACAGAAAATCCAATGTGCCAATGTATGCTTTAGTTTTACATGTATTTGTTCTTAAATCTTTATGGTGAAGAATCCATTTCTACAATGGCCATTTGTCAGCTAACATCTTTAAATGTACCTGCGGTAGTGACCAATATTTCAGGTCACTGGTAATTAGAAAACCATAGCCAGTTGGCCGTAATATAATGTCACCCTGGCTCTTTATCTTTTACAAGTCCAGCGTTATCACTGGTCAAAGTTTTTTTGCTTAAGTATCAATTTAGCAAATCAGTGTAAGATCTCAGTAAACTGAAAGAAGGGCTGAAGTGTGTATCATGCCTAATTTACAAAATCTAAAATTGACATACTGAGCTAATACATGTATTAAACTGTTTTGCAAGCAAGGAATGACGCTGAAACATCCAACCCTTTCAAGGTGCTTCACTCTAATGGTAACAGTCGGGGGTGTGCGTTTCACCAAATAGTATGTAATCGCTCATCATAAACAATACACTGTCTATTTTGATGACTGGGTGGACCTAAGCATAATTTAGAACAAATTCAAGCAAAAACATTCCGCTCTCAATGTATTTTCATCATGGCATACCCGTATGCTGAATACCATGACTATTTTAAAGGCCATTCCGTTTTCTCGTTTTGGGATATCATTCTATTGCATTGAAGTAAGAGGACTCCACATGGTGTTCGATTTGGTAAAACGTGTACATAGTGTATATTTGATTTATGAATTTTTTGATTTTGTCAAAATTTCCACTAATCAAGCGAAATGGATAATAATAATTGTTATTATTATCTTTTAATACTGTGCCTTCTCGATACAAATCCTTATGATTTTTGTTCAGGTCGAGGTTTTTTCACTTTCTCAACATGTAAGTGTTTTCCCTCTTGTAGATTTTTTCAGGATTTATTTTTAAACTAGCTGAGGTCCCCGGCCCTGCCCGGGATAAATCGGTTTGAATATTAGTTTCAGTTCTGGGTGGTTATTATGGACCTGCTTCATCTGGCCTGTTCCTATATTATATTATGTTTATTTTATTTTTGTTTCTTTGTTTTTAAATAAGTCTTACTGCTCTGCCTTTGTGAGTTGACACCCTGCGCATCCCGTACAACAGCATGATTGGCGCACGGGTTAGGCCCCGCGCGCACTATGTTAAAATTAACCATCCGTTCAATGCAAGCAATCTTTCGCGTGGTGTGCAGCACTGAAAACTCTTTGCCAAGCAAGCAAAAATCTGCGTTTGCGCGCCATGGAGCAGGCAAAACGGGATAGTGCGCGCCGGGCCTTAGTGTGTTTGATAGTGAACACATCGCAGGAAGTGATAACAAAACCTTAAAATGGCGAACCATGACTCGAAATAGATCTAAATGATGGCGAAACAATAAATTTCCAATTAAAAAAACTACACAGATTTGAGACTTCTATTGAAAACTGTGCACTCTTACGTCCATTCTGATGCACCATATAAACTTTGAAGTCTGAGTGTTGAGTGGTTCAGAAGCCTTTTGCAACGAAAAATCTCAAATCCACAAATATATATAGTATAGATATAGATACTCACTCATGTATGCAAGAGATAGGTTACTATATCTACAAACGCGTAATATTCAGGCCATCAATAGTCATCATTCTTGGTGATGTTATAGACTTTTGTTGTTGTTATTGTTTTTTCACCACTTTATTTGATGAAAACTTACTGTATGTTTTTATGTATTTGTGATGTACATGTATATTGTGTAAATAATGTACATATATGTATATATTTTTGTGTATGTGACTGTGAATTCTGCAATTCCCATTGAGCATTCGAACTGAAAATGCGCCACATAACCCAAACTGACCAGTGTTACGAATGGGATTTACTTGTTATCATTGCTGGTGTTATAATGTTGTGTATGTGTTTGTTCGACTGCATATTTCTAATTGAGAGGTATTAATTTTAACCCTATCTTCCATACCATGCCAATTACTAAGAAACAAAATGGATTAAATTCAACAATAGGGCCTGCAGGGCCACATTTTATTTACGTTTGGTTTACTAACAATTTCGACTAGAGATCTAATATGTAGTAATGATAACTATCAGCAGCATCAATTTCATAATCAATAATACTTCATTACAAGTCTAGCTCTAGGGTTTCCTATAAAATCATTTAACTTCTGTTCTCGCTAATTATCTAAATAATAATTATAGATCTAAGATCTGGTCTGCTTCCTGTATGGCAATCAATACACTGCTATAGTCTCTGGAGACATAAGGTCATCTCAGATATTTAGATTCAAATTTATAGGTCTAGGTCTCGCCCGTCGAAGTGACGTCGGCACAGTTAAATGTAATTCAAGGATGGGCTGGTAACTCCCAGCCTCACCCAAACAATTCAATCACAGTTATATAATTCACACATTAATATTAGTTGCTGTTCTAGGAATCACAGTTAGAGTCTAGATATATATTTTTTGCATCTTGCATTCTCCGGTAGATCCATCATTCTCCTATCGGATAAAAGTCATGTCCTTCACCTCCTTATTGTCGATGTCATCAATAGACAAATTACTCACGATTGCCCTGGCGCTAGGCCAGGGAACAGGGACAAAAGCATTGTGGATCTCAAATCAGCTATGGATAGATGACTAGATCTTCATCCAGACATACTGTACGTTATAACAACAATCCTCTCTAGTGGGACTTCACTGATCCTTTCACAGCGGCCGGGCTGTCTAGAATGAAACAAGTACTGTCCGCCCGGTTTGCACTGCATCACGATTCCTACGCTGGCCCTCATTGGCCAGCCCTCTAACGCTCATTAAGGGAGCGAAAACCTAATCCCCTCTTCAAATTAAAACTGGGGCGCTAATATTTCTCCCAAAACCCAATGCCTTTTATTTAACTCTTTACTAGCTACTACTATACATGTTTACTTATACTTTTCTTATTATTATCAATATATGAAGATTTCTGTACTTGGTTGTTAACTTCCTATATGCTAATTTGTTAAAAGTTAACAATTGACATAGCAGACGACAATTCTTTAAGGCCACTCTAATAGATATTCTGGTTTTTCACCAAAGTGGCTTTTACTCTGAGGCCAACGTATTTAATCTTGATATCCCATTCTAGGCTATATTAATTAGGTTATTTCCCTTTTACTGTATTTGATTCTGACAACCAGACTGTATCCAAAAGTACTAATACTAATATCTGAGATCCTCAATTACCATCTTTTCGCTTTCCTGGTCTGGGCATTGTTCAAAATGTACTTCTGGCAATGGTTGAGGTAGAAAACTTATAAAAAACATTTCAATTCTTTTTCTGGTTCAAGTAAGGGATTGTTTCCCCTTACTTACAAGAAGTATTCAAATTAGTATTTTCACACTGAAATTGTACTATTATTGTCCTAACATTATTAGTTAACCGACCCCAGCAAGATAAATCGTGCACATTCTGTGTACCAAGGCCAATCGTATATATATATGTCCAGATCTGGGTCACATTACTGTAATAATGCCCATGGATTCAAAGCAAAGACCAATAGAATGTGCATGATGTATTACTATCTTTGCAGAATACACAGTCTACGTTAATGTGTACCAGTGACTCTCTACCAGACTTATGAAGCTAAATAGGAGGAAACGATGGTCTAGAGGAAAGGTGCTCGCCTCTCATGCCGAAAGTACTAGGTTCGAATCCCAGCCGGTGCAGGCATGTTGGAATTTTCGTTTTTTTCTCATATTTTCATGTGCCTGATGCCATGATAGGTAGGATCAAGCACCTAGTCTTCTTGGGTATGGACGAAAAACTCGGAGGGCACTTGTGCACGCTGAGGACATTAAGGATACCTTGGCAGTTAGAAATCCACAACAACAGGCCCAACAAGGCCGCTCCCAGACAAAATTAAAGAAAAAAAACAACATACCTAACCCCCCGGGGCTGCACTGTGGCGACGACGTGTCTGCTCCAGTTATGACTGGGCTGCAATGACACCAGGTCCAATTTCCCAAGTGGGATTAAAGAAGTTTGCAAAGTACAAAATACAATACAAAAATAAATTTGATGCCACCAAAAGCTGTCATGAAATGTACTTTTTTTTAACATCATTCAAGGGGCTCTCACACGCCTAAACATACCCTCTGTTCTAGAACCGAGTGGTCTATCGCCCAGTGAGAGCACAAGATCTGATGGTTTAATCCTATGCCCATGGTGGAGAGGAGGAAGCCTGGTCTGGGAGGCGACTGTCCCTGATACATTCACTAAAAATAATGTACTGCAATGCGCTATAGTATCCAGGTCTGCCTCAAAACTTGCTGGAGATACCAAGGCAAGTAAATATAGCTCACCTCAAAATTATATATATTTCAACTCGCTGCCCTCGAAATGTTTGGTGTCTACAAGCCACAAACGCGAACGTTCTTATCCCGACTGGAGGCCAGGCTTGCCAAGACAACGTAGGAGGAGATCGCTTAAGGTTCCTGACTCCACCAACGCCTGCCAATCACATTAGTGAAAGGCAAAGCAGTAAGTAACCTAGGATGCTTGACTTTAAAGGTTTTTACGCGAGATGTAAAACCGGACCCCAAAATTTTACTTTTTACAAACTGTTGGTTTTCAATTCCATCTGCATTTTTTTTTTATATCATTCTACACTTTCCTCAGAGAAAAATGGTATGCAATCCGTCATGTGTAAACAATATAATACTATATCATGTTTACTTTTAGAGATGCACCGTGCCAGTTTTCTTTTTCCTTAATGGTCGATCAGTTTGGTGTATTCCTCACTAGGCACTTGGTGTCTATTTATTGATTGTACCTGCTGTGGCTTTTGCTGAATATCCTTTTATTTATACATTATGCAAGTGTATGTATATAATTATCTCTAGCATTTATTGTGCTTCCTGTAATTGCTTTTTTAAATAAATTCTGAAAAATAATTGGGGAGTTTTGAAACTGTCAGTAATATGACATGATGATTTTTAAGTCTCGCATTGTATGAGTTTCTGACGCTCTCGCTGGACTTAGAATAAGATCAGATTGTCACAAATCCCAGACTGGGAGATGTAATAAGTTATGACAGGACAACAATCACGAACAACCAAGTTTAACACTTAACAGAACAATCCATCAGACTCACACATTTATTAAACATAATTATACAGATAATAGCGCAATTACATACATTATATTATTGGGATTAACTGCCGTACAACGGCCTTATTCTCACATACACTCTCCCTCGGATCCACAACCCGGTAGTTACTCCTAAAGGCACTTCGGCCTCAGCCTCTCCCCTCAGGGTCTTAATAGCACATTAATAATTCACTGGCACCGCAGTCTCTCAATATCACCTTCCTATTGTCATACACCTTAGCACTCCCCTAGCACCTCAGCAGGGCAATAACACATTATCATTTCAATAGCCCCTCAACATGGCAATAGTACATTATTAGTTCCTAGCCCATCAACATGGCAATAGTACATTATCACATTCACGCTCATATCTACGTCCCTGTCCGTGGCCTGACTGCCACGACTTTATGTGCCTCTACTGTCCTGCACTGACAGCCTCACTTCTGGCCTATGTGTGGCCTCCGGCCCTATGCTGGCCTATCACCGTAGGCGGCGCTCTTTGGCCCGACCTCGGCACCTACAAGAATAACATTACATTGGTATAATACCCTACCATTCCTATTCACTCCACCTCTCCTTACAACCCATGAAGCGTACACACAATAGTTCACATTTCACTCACCACACATCTTACGGTAACACACCTCCATCGGAGTACACACTACTCACTCGCGCTACAAATCCATGAACTCACTTTCATCTATCGCTCATGGCGCACATTGCTATATCCAATATCAAGGACTTCCACATTCCTCACATATACTTATTTACATCATGGTAATAGACGAATATAATATAATACATCAATCATAATTATCAATCAACGTTCTACCTACCAGACATCACTGGAAAAACTCTCTCACTGGTCTCTCGACTGCTCCCCTTATGTCCGCCCGCTGGGCTCTTACTAGCGTCCGTTCAGTAGGACCTTCTAACTTGCAGTGCTAGTAATACAGCGCTTTCGCCTCATTCAGACCCCCACTACTCACAACATGCACGCTTAACTTACTTGTCTACGTGCGTTAATTTTACTCTCCTCCTTTCCCGTCTTTCCCTACTTGTCTGCCGTGAGCCCTTCTTACTCTACACCCGCTCTGTAGCAATCCCCTTAATTGCACTCACTCCACTCGTGACACAGATAAGAATCACTTTATTGTCCCTGTCGCGATGTGGGTTAGATGGGGAGAATTCGACTGACACTCTTTCGAGGTCCGCTCCCACAATCGACGAACACACAAAAAAAATACTTGCACTCTAAAAACTAAATAAATCAATTGCTTTGATTTTTAGCAGAACTGTAGGGCAGTTTAATTACAGGAATTAATGTAACAAATATAATTATAAATATAAATATCAATTCAAAGGCAACTGAATCTAACTAATGAAACTACAGCTTTCTATAAAGACAAACTTATTCACTCTAACTACTTGCAGGTCATATGAGTTAGATGCCAAATAGAATCCGCGCACGTGGCGGCGGATATAACAGTTTAAATTCTATTAATTCAATGAGACATGTTACGATATGGACATTTCCTCTAGACACGCCATGGAGAATGCTTGTACAACCATGCGTTGTCTGGCGGTAGCTCTGAAACTGTCTTCAAAAGTAAGTAGAACTGTTCACTTTCATCATTACAAATTAGTATGAACTCTCACCATTAGGCCCTCACTGGGAGTGAGAGCGCTGGATGTAAACGCTGTGGGTTCATATCAAACCAAGTAGCTTAGGCTCTGGAGCTTTAAATCATGGCGCTCCTCACAATATGGACTGCTCAACTGCGTCTCTATGTCTCTCATCTGGCTGAGGACTATCGCCGTCCACCTCGTAATGGATTGTCTACATGTGGCATCTATCTAAGCTCTGCACGGATTTAAATACTAAAGCTATGTCTCGACCTTCCGTCCAGATTCATACATTTGATTGGTGCAGCCGCTGGGAGCTCAGCCTGCAATACTAATTTATGCTTGTCATGGCCTTGCGCCAAAATCAAGGTCAATTTTACGGTCTAGACAAAATTTAAAATGCGAAACATTAACTACTAAAATCTTCAAACCCCGTGCTTTCTACTCTTATGCACGAATTTCCGAACGCCAACTAAGCGTCTAAATAAATTACCTTTACTCGCCCCTTATCTATGTTAATCAAAATCACGGGGTCGAGAACTGCTCTGTCATTCCTAGCTGTACATTTATTCTGTCTCGCCCCTCCTTCTCTCCATCCATCAGAAAAAAGGTGTTTCAAAACAAACTGTTCACGAGAACAGCTCAAGGACAAATTACGCTGGTTATAATCAACAAGATCGTAAAAATAACTCACTGACGTCGTGACCTAGCACGGCATTTATGATCCTAATGTGATCATGACAGTCCCATAAGAGAAATTCTCTTTCACAGAGCGTTTAACAGCACACACGCGGTACACACATCATTACCCAATCTCAACTCAATAAGTCAATAACAGGCATACATGAAGTGACATGGTGAGGGACCTTAATGAAATGTAATTTAATGTGCCACACATCAAACAAAAATTTACAGGAGATGAATTTTTTTATTTTTTTTTTAAAGCCCGTTTTACTTGAAATGCATAGCTTATCTTAAATTTAAATGCAATTTGAGTTGTGTCTATTAACACTGAAATCTAATAGGCACTTTTATTATGCACCCCTAGGGCCCTTCCTGTACGTGGGCAGGTGTAAACTCAAGACTGGGGGGGGGCTACGGTCACCGACTGATGTGGAAAGTTTTCCTGCAACGTCTATGTGAAAGTGTGAAATATGTCCTAAGGGACGTTACCACTATATTATGAAGGTAAGGGACTTCACCAAAGATGCCACTTCATCTGAATAAAATTGTGTGAAATTTAGCGTCTTCAAAAATTCAAATATGATCTAGGCTCTTTGATAACATCAGACGGTAATAAATGACATAAGGGAAAGAAAAATAATGGCCAAAGATTCATTTCAATAAATGAGACCAAAATTAATGAACAGAAATATATCAACGACCACTAAAAGAGTAAAATCAGAGTCTTGAAAACATATTATGTGATCAGTGCTTTTATACGGATGTGAATGTTGGACAGTGAACAAAGAAATAGAGAGGAAATTAGAAGCAGCAGAAATGTGGCTTTTTAAGAAAAATAATGAGAATATCACGGATGGAGTAAAAATCAAATGAGTATCTTGAGAGTAATGAGAGACTCTAATCAGAAACGATCATTAATTAAAACAATAAGACAGAGGCAACTCAAATTTCTAGGGCACATCTGTCCCCTCAGGAGCCTCGAACATCTAGCAGCCACAGGGAAGATCGAAGGCAGAAAAAGCAGGGGTAGACAGAGAAAGACTTTCACTGAAAGTCTTAATTCATGGACAACAAATAAACGTCACAACAACAATTCCTTCTTGAGGTTGACTGATGACAGATCCGAGTGGAGAGCCATGATCGCCAATGTCTGTTCCAGACAGGGCAACTGATGATGATGATGATATTCCCTTGGGTAACATTAATGATTTGTGGCAGAGATATGAAACTGGCATGATATTGTGATCTCTTAGTACTATGAAAGAGAAACAGACCCAACATCTATGGTTCACCGGTTGTTACTTCAGCCTGACTCGACCCTGTTGTCACGAATATTCAGCCTTTATGTTTGTCCACAACCATCCACGGAGCAACAAAACAGATACCGCATCCCTCTAGGATATTTCTATCGCAAGAATTATAGGATTAAAATATCATTGCACCTACCACAGGTGTGATTCATCGACATGATGTATACAATGGCCAATTTCATGTTAAAAGTATCTCTAGTGTCACATTTACCAACTTTTTTTTACTCCATCCAGTGTTCTTAATCTCAAACATTTTATTACATTTGGATGGATATCAGTTGTTCCAAAAAATGTCCACTTTTGCTAATTGTGGCTTTATAAAAAAAAAAAGTATTAAATTATTATCAATCTTTTTATTGAGAGAAGTATAATAAAGATTCTCTTATTTCAAGTTGTTATTGTCTTACAATTTTTTGCATTGAACAATAATTTGTCGCTTTCCACCTTTACCGCATTGCTCAAATCTTTCAAAGTAGAGTCTGTGATCTTGAGAAAAATGTGCAATGGCCAAGTGAAAATATTCGTGTAGAAATGGATAGTGAAAATGTGATGAAGTATCATTCGTCTCAGACAAAATAGTTCATGCACACACTGAAGTGACAGAAACGGTTTACATGAGAACTTGATGAAAAGTAAGATTAAGATGATCACTTGATAGACAGTTTGTGCCATAATTACGTTAGTTGTTCTGGCCTTTGCCCATTGTATGTCTACAAATAGAAAATATACCAGCTTATAAGATGCGCTTCCATTGGTATTGGAAGTCAATAGTCTAGACTGATTGCATAAATTGCTTGAGCTACATTTCCTGGAATAGCAATTAATAAAGTCAGAATTAAGACAGCTGTGGAAGTTTTAGAACAAAACATTGTCGTTCAACAATTAAGAATGAATGAAACTAGGAAATTAGAGCCACAGTGTGAAATTCATTTAATATTTTCAAAAAAAATGTTTAAAACAGACAAAACACACAACACGTAACATTTTGCAGGAAATGTATCATACATTCCTGTTGAGAGATATCAACATGTACGCAAGTCAAGCTAAAGACAGAATTGACATGGGGAAGGGAACATCCAGTTTTATCACCTTCTGAATACACAATTATATACACCTAATCATATCATACAGGAAGAACCAACCAAACAACCAACCAAAGTGCGACATGTGATTACATCATAACATGTATTGCAATATTCCAGAAGGAAACTCAGCAAACATTTTGTATCTATGTCAGACCCAATCAACATTTGGACAGAAAGAAGTTTTCTCGATCGAAGACTAAAAGAGTAAAATTGATACATGTATCAAGTGCTTAGATCGTTTTTGACTTGTTGCTGACGATTTAGGGCTGCTAAGTAGATCTAGGAGTATACCCATTCCAAGCTACCCCCCCCCCCCCTCCTCCCTCAACCTATCTCAACTTACTCCATTCCACTTCGTTAGTCATACAATGATGATAGAGGAGGTAACTGGCTGTGAGAATGGTGGTGCTGTTGGTAGTGATAATGGTTGACTGATGATGACGATAAAAGGTAATGCTGATGATGAACTTGATGATAATGACGAGAATCTCCACTGAACTGAAAACTCTCAGAGTGTTCTTTTATTTCAACTGTGATCTTTGTGACCTGTCTTAAGAAATCTTATCAAAACACGCCCAGTCGGTCCTGAAACAAAATCAGTGTGAATAATTCTCGGGACAAGTTAGAGACCCAAAAAAGGGAGTAAAACCTCTAATGTACATAATCATGAAACCGCTGAGCCTTAAATTCTACAAAATATCATATTACACACAGAAATGACGTAAAAGTGCACGTGGGCATATTTTAAAACATCTTGAAGTTTGCTATATTTTTAATACTTTCGTTGATTTTGAACCACAACAGAGTTGAACTGGTTGAACAGAAGAAAGTGTTCCGACATTTTCAACCTGAAAAAAAAAAGACGCATTTTGTTCCAATAGAATTAAAAAGTATGACTGGAAATTTCGTTCTGTGCCTCAACTTTCATCCTGCTGATCGAAACCCAACTTTAAACATCACATTTGTGTATTCACCGAGTCAGCGGGCCAACCAGTACGCACAAAACATCCTGGAGAGATTCTCAGAAACACTATAGAAAATATCGCCGTAAAATTCTGGAGAATTTGAGTTAGGACAGTTTTCCCTGACGGGCAAGGAAATTATGCAGCATTACACAGCAGGGAAATGTCAAGTCAATATTTGTTTGTTTGTTTTTTCTTTACATAACAAATTGTAGGTCGCAGCTATGAGGTCTGATGGGCTCAGTTGCGCTGGTGTTTCAGATAAAATGCCAGTGTTTACACGTCAGAGGTCAGAACGATAGCAATGAAAACATGGGTCTTGATTAGCTGATAGTTGGACGATTGGGTCATTCTGGTACGGAAATGCTTTGAATGTGAAGACACTTTTAAATTCTTTTTTTTTTGTTTTCATTTCGTGTTTGTTTGTTTGTAAGCGTTCTGTCTGTGTAAGTACGCCTTTACTTTAGCATTACAGTTTTCTTTCTTTCTTTTAGAATTATCAGGAACTGGATAGGATGAAAGAAAGCCTACACACACATGATACACACGCACAACCATACCTTTATCATATTGACACACGCACACACACAAAAACACACACACGCACTCACATAGAGCCACACAAACACATACAATCGAAATGAGTCCGGAGATGCGGGGAGTGGGAGTAGGAAACGCAAAATCCCTAAACAAACAAACAAACCACAAAACTAAAAGGGTCCCAGACCAGAGGGCGTGACTTCAGGCTTTGAATCGATGGCAAAATGATCTTGAGAGCGAGAAGGGTAGAGATTGAACTTTAAACGAATCGATTCCGTGTGTTTATTTGTAGGATGAAGATTTGCAATCAAATATTGCCACAGTGCTTTGATATTGGACAGGGTGAGGTGCGGGGATGGGAGGGGGGGGGGGTGATGTAAAGAAGAAGCAGTGATTGGATTCTTTAAGTTTGATTGAAGCTGTCGTCAGTCTAGAGTCGGTATCATTGTCACAGTTTCTGTTATCTATCTATCTATCTATCTATCTATCTATCTATCTATCTATCTATCTATCTATCTATCTATCTATCTATCTATCTATCTATCTATCTATCTATCTACCTGTCTATCTATCTATCTATCTGCCTGTCTATCTATCTATCTATCTATCTATCTATCTATCTATCTATCTATCTACCTATCTATCTATCTATCTATCTATCTATCTATCTATCTATCTATCTATCTATCTATCTATCTATCTATTCTATCTATCTATCTATCTATTCTATCTATCTATCTATCTATCTATTTATTCTATCTATCTATCTATCTATCTATTCTATCATTCTATCTATCTATTCTATCTATTCTATCTATCTATCTATCTATCTATCTATCTATCTATCTATCTATCTATCTATCTATTCTATCTATTCTATCTATCTATCTATCTATCTATCTATTCTATCTATTCTATCTATCTATCTATTCTATCTATCTATCTATCTATCTATCTATCTATCTATCTATCTATCTATCTATCTATTCTATCTATCTATCTATTCTATCTATTCTATCTATCTATTCTATCTATCTATCTATCTATCTATCTATCTATCTATCTATCTATTCTATCTATCTATCTATCTATCTATCTACCTATCTATCTATCTATCTATCTATCTATCTATCTATCTATCTATCTATCTATCTATCTATCTATTCTATCTATCTATGTATTCTATCTATTCTATCTATCTATCTATCTATCTATCTATCTATCTATCTATCTATCTATCTATCTATCTATCTATCTATCTATCTATTCTATCTATCTATCTATCTATCTATCTATCTATCTATCTATCTATCTATCTATCTATCTATTCTATCTATTCTATCTATCTATTCTATCTATCTATATCTATCTATCTATCTATCTATCTATCTATCTATCTATTCTATCTATCTATTCTATCTATCTATCTATCTATCTATCTATCTATCTATCTATCTATCTATCTATCTATCTATCTATCTATCTATCTATCTATCTATCTATTCTATCTATCTATCTATCTATCTATCTATCTATCTATCTATCTATCTATGTCTGCCTGTATCTGTCTGTCTATCCATCTCTCTATTACAAGTCGATTGAACGACTATACACAGCTTAATCTAAACCGAACTAATTGCCAACTCACATGTGAGGAAAAAAAGGTCAAGAGTGAAATGCAAATTTCCAACCCCTCTCTCCGGTTTTTACCTTTTTTATTGAATAATAATTATGATAGATCGAGGTTGACATTCTACCAGGGCCAAAGTCAAGGTGAATACACCCAAGTCTATTACTTATGTACTCGGAAACATCAAGTGAACTGCCACAGGAACGCGTTGGCCTGAAGGCAAACTGCTTGCATCTCATGCCGAGGGTACCGGGTTCGATTCTCGGCCGGTACAGGCATGTTGGAAATTTGGGGAAATTTCCTGTCCCTGATCCTATGGTAAGTAGGATCGAGCACTTAGTCTTCTAGGAAAAGGACGAAAAACTCAGATGGCCCGTGTGCATGTTGCGAAAAAACAAAGACCTCAAAAACAAGTCAACAGTCACTGCTATCTCAGCTTGAATGTGACAAGACAGAACTGCTGCTCTTTGCCTTCAAAATCTCGATAGTATAGGCGATGTGATTGGACTGCCATAGTGCAGACTTGTGTATCACTACGCAAAATGATCTTGAAGGAGGACTTAAATTAGTCCAGTTCCACGTGTTGAAATGGTGAAAAACTGCTTTTTCTTCCCAAAATCTGAAAAATGGGATTTTTTTTGGAAAAAAATGCGATGTTGTTCCCTAATGAGTAAGAATCGGTTAAGTGCAAAATGTGCTCATGCGATCTCAACTTGTAAAAAATGTTATTACATTGAAAAGTCTGTTATGCCCTATCAAAATCATGAGCTGCGGTAATTCTACTTGATTTGCTGGAAACCCCACGGTTCTCTGAGACCTCTAGGCGTGCAAGTTCTAGAAAGTTCACGAGCGACTGGTTAGAGCTCGGATAAGTTTCTCCTGCGCATCTGTCTAGTGGGCTCTCTCAAACACGATCAACAGATCAAATGTCATTAGGTAGGCCGATGTTTAAACAGGGTATTGTTGATAAAACGAAGTAATTAAGTGGTGTAGCTACCGGAAGGGTGTGCAGAATGACAGAGAGGGACAGCGGTTATGAAAACACTACAACAAGGGTAATGGTTGATTTATAGGACAAGAATCAAGCTAGTGCCCTAGCACATTGCGTCATGTCTACTGTACGTCAGTTTGTGTATTAGTTCTTTATTTTAGTAGCTTCTCTGTCCTTGGCATTTACATCTCACTGTTTGATTGTTTTTTGTTTTTTTTTTCTTGTTAATGTTTTTGTGTGTTTTTTGTGGTCGTTTTTTTTTTTTTTTTTGCCCTGGCAGAGGTTTTCTTAGGCAAGCTCTTCTGCTTTTCCAACTGGCAAAGTATTTTTAACATGCACAACGTGCACATGGGCCATTTGAGTTTTTCGTTCTTATCCGAGAAGACTAGGTGCTCGATTCCACCCACCATAGGATAAGGGACAGGAATTTTCCTCCTAAATTCCAACATGTCTGTACCGACCGGGAATCGAACCCGGTATCCCACGCATGATGGGCGAGCACCTTTCCTTTAAATACAGTTGACCAACTTGTCCCCGTAATAGACTAGGACTGGGGTGATGGTTTGATTTATAGAACAAGAGTCAAGCTAATAGCCTAGCGCACTGCGTCATGTCTGTTGTACATCAGTTTTGATTCAGGCTTGAACTGAGACGTTGAATTAGTTAGCGAGAGATGCTTTAGTCTCACCTGTGCCGAGTGGTAACGTTTAACTTCATAGTCCAGAAAACTGAATTCAGAACAGACTTGGGTCAATGCGCCATGAGTTTAAGAATGTGGTGGTGGCGGTTGTGGTGGTAGCTGTGGTAGTAGATGTGATGTGGTATTAGTAGATGTGGTGGTAGTAGATGTGGTGGTAGTAGTTGTGGTGGCAGTAGTTGTGGTAGTAGATGTGGTAGTAGTAGTTGTGGTGGTAGCAGTTGTGGTAGTAGAGGTGGTGGTGGTAGATGTGGTGGTAGTAGCTGTGGTGGTGGTATTTGTGATGGTGGTAGTTGTGGAGGTAGATTGTTAGCATATGTGGTGGTAGCTGTGGTAGTAGATGTTATGGTAGTAGTTGTGGTGGCAGCTATGGTAGCAGATGTGATGGTGGTAGTAGATGTGGTGGTAGTTGTGGCAGTAGATGTGGTATTGAAAACTGTTGGAGAAATTGTAATAATTATGGTGGTTGCAGAAATAGGTTTGCACTATTTCAATGCAGTGAAAGGAACTAGCCAGAATCCCTGCGTGAATCCGAGGTACACTGGTACCGAATTCCCTTAGGGTTGGTAGTATTATCGTAGGAGTGGATTCCCAGCATCAAATCACCATCGAATCGATGTCGTAACCAGCGGATCTATGTAGGAACGGTGTCATGCCTGTGTTCAAAGTTAATCTTACGCCTTGGATGTCCCTAATGTTGGTGGCTGGCCATGCGCAGAAGTGGTGGTAGCCCAGCTAGCATGTCTTACGTTAAGTCTGTATTGCATTTCCGTAGGGATGGTAGGGCTATCGCCGGGGGCGGATTTTCAGATCGAGGAATCATTTCCCCTGTTTCGAGATGAACATACCGCTCTTCTCCTCTTAGCACTGTCACTGGCAAGATGCTCCCAGGCTACTGAAAGGTATACAGGAGGTAGAGGAGGACAACACGTGGTAGAGATTGCTGACATAGTCCACATAGGAGAGCTGCAGTCATATGGCGTCCACATAAAATGGTCTGACTTACACAGAAGACGTTCCCGCGCCGTGAGACACGTGAGGCAGAAAGACAAGCTGCAACGAGACCGATCAGCAACGAGTCTCAGGGCGTGACTCCACCGCCTGTTGATCAGCTGAAGATCTCCGTCGACTGCCTGTCGCTAGTTCATCTTAGGTCACCCTCGTCTTGGTTGTCTCCAGGGTTCCAGTGCAGAACTTGGTTGGCAGGTCTTGTCCCAAAATGGTCCCAAGGACAGAAAAGAAACAAAACAAAAAAAACCGATATAATTATTATCTCCGGAATTTAGAATTTAGATTAAGCAAGGATAAGCAAGGGAGTATGGAAACGAAACTGGAAAGTTTTCAACTGTATTTGGCAGGTCCATATGGCATATTCCTAATGAGAGGAAAGTGATTCAGTCTGTAGATGGTGAGATAGAGGTAAAAAAAACAAACATGTAAAAGTTAATAGATAAAAATCATTTATTAATGAACCTGAAATTTTAATGCGCATTTAAGTTGGTAATCCTCTTAGAGCTCTTAGCGCGGTGCTGAACGGCTTCATAGGATCATAGTCCACTTGGCAGGATTGAGTTGCAGTAAACGTCACTAGATTTGCCATCTGCACAGGAATGAGTTCACTTGACAGTGTTAGCTAGGCAAGGATTTAATTTGAGAAAGATGATGGAATGAAATGAAAAATTGCTGCATTTTTATGGACAAAGACGGTATAAACCAAAAACCCAAAAAGAAAATTTTACCAGGAGATGCAAAATGAAAATAATAATAATAATAATAATAATAAAACGACAGACTTTGTGTCCTTCTTCATTTATTATTCAGTTTCCACTTTTTTGTTTTGTTTTTGTGTACCAAAGGAATGTAAGTCATACAACGTTATCAACTTATAAAAGAAAGACAGAGCATATTTCATTCCAGAAAATGATGTTACAAAGTGAATTATGATCTAGTTTGGCGAATCCAGTCTTTTCCCGTAGCACGGCACTCGTGGTGATGTCAACAAGGCAAAGATTTCAGTGGAGAAAAATGAACGAATCAGATTAAAACCTGCGGTGTCAAACTCTATGCTGAGAGTCGTGTTTTCAAACTCTGAGTTACACAAGTTTATGTTGGGTCGGACATTTCTGCTACGACCTACTGTCTAGCGCACATTGTGATATCTCGGAGTAAATTTCATTGTGTTGTTGCTGCAAGCGTTTGTATGGGTATTGTGTAATGTTGTTCTATTCTGCAAATCTTCATGTTATCTCATCGTGCTGTTCCTGATCATTATTTTTTTATGATTTTTTTTTTTTTTTTGGTAAGTCCTGCTATGCACATAGGAAATGTTCATTATTTTGGCAATTTTTCCTTTCCAGCAACCACCTGGCACCGATCTGCTGCAGGGCAATTTGTACCTATGGTTGGTGCATAAAAATCATTGTCTCTACAGTCCCGCCATACAGAGGTTTACCATGTGTAGTATTATGACGGTATATAATCAAATAATTTGGTCATCAGAATTTCTGTTGCTGGGTTTGATTTATTTGCATGAAATTATGAATTTAGTGTTCAGTTGGTCAATTGTATAATAGATGATTATTTTCATTATTTACTGGGTTTTACGCTTTTATTTCTTTATTTAGGCTTTAAAAAAAAATAATGTGCACTTTTTATTTATTTATTTATTTATTTATTTATTTATTTATTTATGTCAAAATTGGGCAAAAATAAAAAGTTGTATGTAGCGAAACCCTGCGTGAGAAATAAAACCCAAACGATACAAAGCAAACTAAAGAGAAGACAGAAAATACACAAAATTTCGGCTTTCGCCTTTTTCAAGTGAAAAAAACAACAACCCAATCGAACAATAAAAGATTTCAACAGGAAATGAATAGAATCTAAGCGAAACAGGTTATATTACTTAGCTGCGAGTTCTTGCTTCATTGGCAGCACAAAAGCACGTCCATCTGCCAAATGCCCTGCTTTTGTGCTGCTAACGAAGCAAGAACTCGCAGCTGAGTAACATAATCCTGTTTCGATTAGATTCTATACATTTCCTGTAGAAATCTTTTATTTTTCAATTGTTTTCTCTGTTTTTTTGTTGTTGTTTTTTTTCACCTGAAAAAGGGGAAAGCCGAAATTTTCTTCTATTTTCTGTCTTCTCTTTAGTTTGCTTTGTATCGTTTGGGTTTTATTTCTGACGCAGGATTTCGCTACATACAACTTTTTTTTTTTTTGCCCAATTTTGACTTTGCTTATAGCCCTGCTGCGACCCCACAGTTTTTCTGTGGTTTTTATAATATTTCGTCAATTTATTTATTTATGTACCCTGTTTATCTTGCATTCCCTCAACGTTTATGATAGTCGTGCACACAGTCATGAATATTAGCGTCTTTGATACATCAAACTATTGGCTGCACAAAGCTGTTTGGAACTGGCAGTTCAACTCATTTGTATATGAGAAAAAAAATAATCTTTTAAAAGTTCCTTTCTCTCTAAGCTCAGTTTCTCTAGAATGTCCAATAATACAAATTTGAGTAGCTGTTAGCTGTAGTTAGTCAGTTTGACTAATTGTGAATGTTATTTCTCTGTCAAACCTGTCTAGAACCAGACAGCGTCTCAAGTGTCATCCGAATCAGAAAGTTATTGGAACCTCGCCAGGAGAGTGAAAGTTCTAAGACCTGACGGAGGGCTGTCACTGCGCATGTCTGAGCAGGGAACAATGGATCTGATCATGAATAAAACGGTTGGTGAACTTTGTAGTCGTGACAACGTCAATACATTTTAAATGTGTTCAGTTACAACCACATATTGTAAAGTCAGCCTGCCACTTGAGTGGCTATCTCAAAATATTCGTTGTACAAATCTCCGATATCCCCTCTTTAATATCCCCTCTCTGATATCTCTTCTTTGATATAATCCATTCTTTGGTATCTCCTCTCTGTCATCTCCTCTTTAATACCTCCTCACTGTAATCTCCCTTTGACATCTCCTCTCTAATATCTCCCTCTACGATATCTCCTTTCTGAATCTCATCTCTGATATCTCCTCAATGGCATTCTCTCTCTAATACCCCCCCCCCCACCCCATGTAGCTCAGTTACGTCATAATTTCTATTCGCCAAATTTTGATGACTTCGAATATTTATTTATTAGCTGAATAATCCCCAATACCATAATAAAAGCACTTAAACAACACGAAACATTATTTTAAAAAATTGCCTAGCTGGGTAAGTGTGCGTGCTTGACGGGTATTGCTGTAGGTAGGTTCTCCTTCTGTCTGTCCTCCCGTCTATTAAATCTGTATACCATTTTTTATTTTTCGTTTTTTGTTGTTTTTTTCGCCGCCGTGCTTTCTGTCCATCTCAAATCTCGCCTTCAGTCACCATGTCCTGCAGAAATTGACATCGCAAACCAGAGTACTCAATGATATTCAACGAGTTTCAGAAATAATATGCCGCCGTGATTTCCTGCAAAGACTTCCCAAAGACGACAAATTGTGGACACAATTCAATCTTTAACATTATTTATTTATAATTTTTTTTTACCTGCTAGCAAGACGCACATTTTCGAGGAATAAAACCCAAAAGTGTGATGGGCAATTTCGCTCTCCGCCTCTAATTTACACATTGCTGGTGGACAATCAACTTTATCACATCTGAATTGATTGTGGTGTGACTATAAGTTCTGTTAGTGTTGAATCGAATCCAAATGCCGTTATAAAAGTGATCCCAGCCTAGGTATGCAGCTGGACTTGCTATAGAGAATCTGCAAGATTTCTTCCAGGCATCAACCCCTACGGAAAACTGACGCCCATGACTTACGTCAAGTGTGCATAGAAATGACATCACCCCTTCACTGACCCTCCTTTTATGACTGTAAGTCCATTAAAATGTCGAATGTCCGCTATAAAACCTTGATATTCTGAACTTGCAGTGATATTTTGCTTGGACATTTTCTCTGTTTCATTAGACGCACAACCTTTAGTTGATTTGTATGTATCTAAAGCTTTATTTTGTTGACAAAAAAATACAGATAGGACTTAACTTTTTATATCATTACCGTAATGAAAAAAACGGACGGACTTTTTACAACCCCCCCCCCCTATTTTTCACCATTCGTTTTTCATGATTATACTAAGGTACCCCCCCCCTCCCCCACAGGTAGTTTGTGGATGAATCCTTACCCTTTTACCACGGCCTACAACAACAGTGCATTACCGCTCGCTTCGTTAGGCCGTGACCCTCAGCGTTCAGACCGGCTTTAACCCGACCTTTACAGTGCCGGACAAGCTTTGTCGTCGCAATGGAAGTCATTTGCTGCTCGCCTGAAGCGCTTCGATGCACCTCAGATCCTCCTCTGTATGCTATAACTTCTAGAGCATGTCTAGATTTATGTTACAATTGGTCAGAATTTTTTGTTCAAATGTTTCAGCTTGCCATGGCTATTGCATGTCAAAGAGAAACCAGATCGTTTAATACCCTGACATGTAACTCCAAATGGCAGAGATAATTGCAGCTTCGGCCTGTCTGTTTTTATCTCACCCTCTGCATTCTGTCTACTCTTGAGCATCTCTGTGAGCGTTCCATCCTGGTTTTCAGTTTATAGCTGCTCACTTTAAATTCCTCTATGTGCGTGCTCTTGCTTACAGCTATAGCCAGCTCAGATTACTGTTTGCATAACGGGCACTGCAGTGAGTCACTGTTAATTCTGATTTTGAATTCTGAGACTGATAATAAAAATAATTGATATCGAATTGTTTTCTCTCATTTCGTGTGAAAAATGTATGTCTCTGGAGAACAACAATGCTGTTGGATAAAAACGAAGGGGAGCACTGTGAGTTAATTAAACTCTAGAATTTCAAATTACTTTATGCCGATGATACACAATCATCATTTTATATTACTAGCTGAGCTACCCGGCGCTGCCTTGGACAAATTTCTTTTTTCTCTCGAAACTGCGCTTGTCTTGTCCTGGTCGCAAGAGCTGCACGCGCGTGGATTCTCACGCGGCGACAGTTTGTACTTCCGTGTGGATAGGACGATGGTGAGTTGACAGTTGCACGAGAGACGGTTAGACTCGCGCAGAGCGAGGGCAGCTGTGATTACCACCAGTCAGACAAAGCACTACTAGTGTCTTTACTACACTGGAACAGTTGTATAATATCTCGCTTGGAAATTCTCTTAAAGAGATAACTTTCCCTTCGTATAAGCTCTATTATTTATAGCTAGAAGTCTTTGACACCCAGTTGTGATTTTCGGGTTGGATGTGACCCCACCAAGAGGACAAACTGCTATTTTGCTGAAACCAGAAGGGACGATTCTGGAAAAATCCACGTGTAAATTGATGAGTAAATAGCCTGATGACGTGGGAGGAAAGATAAATCGGTACGTGTTACGCAAAAAAAACAAAAAAAACCCAGTCATGGACAGTGTGAGAAAACGCCCGTCTGGCTCCAACTCCAAATCAATCCGAGTCCTGGTGTTTTATGCATTCAAAATAATAATTGTGTTGGATGTTCTCGCGTCAAGACAGACAAGATTAACACAAGAAGCCACAGTCCCTGGACATTCGCTCAGTTTTCCAGCACTGTAAGTCTAGCCGTGAAGTCAGCAGAGATTGGTGCAAGCTTGTACACACTGATAGACCAGAGCCAGCACAGCAGATTTTATGACTGCGGATACCATTCACTTCCCTTCCATTCCACGTCCGTCCAAAGTGGGGCCACAGGTAAATCTATTTCCGGTTGAGTTATTTTGCACAGTTCAGTGCTGTAGAAATGAGTTTTTTGATAAGCTGGTCATAATTATAATGTTTTACAAAGCGCATGAAAGGGAACACAAAATCAGGCTAATGTCTAACAAATACAAATCAGTTTCATTGGGTTTAGTATGAACTATGACCCCATGCAAAATTTCAAATAAATCCAACAGACGGTTTCCAGGAAATCAATGTTAATCTCGCTCAATCAATAAAAAAAGACGCTCTGTGGCATTTCTTCTTCTTTGTTTACTCTCTAAGACGGCCAGCATTGCAAAATAAATGGAATCAGTTTTTTCTACCCCAAACTTTCTTCGTGACGAACCAACAGGTCGAGACCAGCCTCGGACTACATGTTTGTCACCTCAAGTCGTCACTGAAAGATGTTTCTTCAGTAAATTTCGTCCACAGGCTAAACATGTTTCTCCTTAAGAAGAAAAAAAATATTGTTTTGTTGCGCGGGTGTAAGAACACATATTTAGAGCTTTACAGTAGTGACGTAAGTTGACAATGAAGTGAATGAATTGTCGTGAGATTTCTTACTTTATTCAATTGATGACAAATCATAGTTGATTGCCTTATTGAAAGCTTGTTTCAACAAAGTAATTTTATGCTAATACAATGGAATTGCAATAATATTATGAAGCTATTCAAATAGACGTGCAGTCAATAACAGCGAACTTATTTAAACGGAGATGTAATATGGAACTTGTAAAATAAAAGTACTTTGTTGTTGTTGTAATTGTTGTTGTTGTTGTTGTTTTTCAACTCAGCAAGGTCATAGGAAACAGTTAAGATCAATAATCAAACAATACAATCTGTACATGTTTCATTTCAGGAAGAGAATGGAGATGGTGTGTATGGCGAAGTTGATTTGCCCTAATATGGAAGCCAGTAAATTTGACCAGTTGTAGAAGTGTTGATCGCTTTATAATTATGTTCATCAAGGACCGTTGACTTACAATGTGTCAGTGTCTTGTGGACGCGGTCTTCAGCACATTGTAAAGTTATAGCGTTTGATGGGATCTAAGTCAATGCATCCAGTTAGGCCAGGCGCACACATGCGACTTGTTGTCGTGTCTTAGCTTTAAGTTCCTATGGGCCGTGTAATGAGCCTGAGTGTCACGTGAGCACATTTCTTTTCATTTCCTAGATTTCCAAAAATGCGACATGACTGCGACATGACAGTACAAGACAATGTCACATTCATGCATCTAGGTTTAACGCATTTACTCATGAGTCGCATTAGTTGCCGTGCTGACGGGACCGAAAGCTCCAGTGATGACCAGTTGACCATGGAATATTAAATTAATACATCGTTGGTTGTCCGCAAAGGGTTGTATATTGACATGATGGTTGAATTTGAATTTCTCGCTGGCTTCAAGATTGTGATAATACTGTGGGGCTTTCATAGTCATATCTTGGAGTGTTTTGGAATGCCGCAGATGTTATCACTTACTATAAAATCTAGTTTCGCTCATATGTCAGAATGCTGTATTTGTTGTGATGAACGTCAAGTTGGACGGCATGTAGGCTATGTTTAGTTTATGTGTGTGTGTAGGGAGGGGTGTTGTTGTTATTGTTTTGTCTTTCACGAAATGTGCCAATGTGTTTAAATTGTGTGCATGAGAGCGGCTCAGCAAATAATATAATTGCGCACCCCAAATTCCATGCCCTGGTCAGAAGCCAATGCAAACTAAATAGCATGGTTGGGCTCGACTCTATTACGATGAGATAGATCTACACTTTTTTTTGTCCACTTGGCATGTTTAAGCAATGTCACAAGTGATGTAAAAGGTAGTGACGTGTTTGGTGAAAACAAAAGATGCAATTTTTTAAAAGTAAAACTTATTCAAAAGTTTAGAACGTAACATTTCTTTCTCTCTCTCTCTCTCTCCGTGTTCCACTTTGCCGTCTACATTAATTTTTCATTCCTTTCAAATGCAGTTAGATTTTTGTAACAATGAATTTGGAAGAGAAAGGCAGATCAAGGCAGCCTGGCCTTTGAAAACTAGTTTACTAATTTGTATGTATCTCTGAATAGTTTGGTCATTGTTAGAGATCAAGTATTTTCTGTATCAGTCTAGGGCACAGGGCAAACCTTCAACTTTTTAACCTGAGAACGTGTGCTTTTTTTTTCTTTTTTAAATTATGAATTGCATTGAAATCACATTTAACGAACAACACAATTTTGTTTACTGCAGAAATATTTTTCAGAGAAAAGGGCAGTGTTTTTCTTTCTTTTGGCGACATATGTGACAGGTTTGTCACGGATGTCAACACAGTTTTAAAAATGATATAAAATTAAGTTTCTAGGGGGATTGTGGGTGTCTTGTTCTACAATGCTCGGAGATATGGCTTTGTCTACAGAATGCATATTGCTTGTGAATTAAATTGAATTGTTCGGGTCTTAACATATTTCTTGAAAACCCACATTCCTTTTGAAATTTCAGCATTTATTGCATTAGCACACCACGACTTTCAATATTCTTTTGTTTAATGTGGAGTCCTCTATAACATAAAGCAATTAAGAACCACCACAAAAGCATGTACATATTTTGTATTTGCATTTTAGTTTTGGTAGCTCCAGCAACATTTTCCACCATATTACGATTGCGTTTATTTCTTTAAAAAAATAAATAAATAAAAAGACTCATTAAGCCCAGAAAATCTACCAATACATCTGTGGACTAAGCTCTCAATGAAAATCACCCTTGATGTCACCAAAAAAAAAAAAAAATATTTTATTCAAAAATTGACCTTTTTGCGTGGAACTCCTCGTGTGTCTTGTACTTGGGTGCCTTCCACCCCCTCCCACACCAGGGCCGGAAGGTTGTTCGGCTGAATATATATTTTTTAATTCTTCCATTTTCCGTACTCTCTTTTTTGTTTCGTCTTGTTTTACAGTAGCTTTGTTCTGCCTATGATAGACATATCTACCCCCCCCCCCCTTTCCCCTTTTTTCCTTAATGTTTCAGAAGCGGAAAGGTTGTGGTCATGCCAGTCTTTCGTTGTTTCCATTCGATTTTGTTTTCGTATATTTGTTTGTTTAGTCTATTTGTTTTCTTTTGTTTTACAAATTGAACGGTTTTACAAACATACGAAATTCCTTCGTTAATACTTTACCATAAGATTGTAGAGCAGCCTGCCATGACTTTACAACTTCTGGTGATCGTGTTTTTGTGCGTGTATGTGTTTTTTTGTTTTGTGTTTTTTTAGTCTGAAAATTCGCGTACATGCATTGGTATGATATGAATAGTGGTGAGAATAGCTGTGTGTGTACTTTAATTGAGTATAGTTATTGTCTGTGAACACAATAGCTGCCTTTTCCAACACCCTTGTTGTTCGTGACCGTATTTTCTGGCCTTGAACAAAGTTGCTGCCCTTAAACACAAATATTGCGCCATGAACACAGTTATTGGCCCTTTAACACAGTTATTGCTCTTGAACACAGTTTTTGCCCTTGAACGTATAAATCGTTCTTGTTTGTGAGCACAGTCGTTCTTGGACACAGAAACTGCCCTGGCCGTGGCTATTGCTTGTGAACACGGTTACTGTCCCTGGGTGTAGTTACTGTCCTTGAACACAGCCTATGAGCACAATTACTTCCCGTGGACACAGTTGTTGCCCTTGAACATGGTTATTGTCGATGAGCACAATAACTTCCCATGAGCTGGTTTGTGGCATCATTCCGTTGTTTTGTCTTTCTGGCAATAAACTAGAGATTAACATCCCCTGTAGCTATTTCATAGCCCTTTAAACTGTTCCATACTAATTTCTGTAAACATTTTAATGTACATGTATAATAAGTCCTCCTTGTCTACACTATCCCCCCCCCCACCCCAACCTATCACAACCCTAGAGAATTACAAATCAGTCTTAACAGTTGTCTATGGCCAGAAAAAAGGCTATGCTTATCGTTAAATACAAGTCAATCAACCTCAGCAACGTATTCTGTTTTTCCTACCCCACTGAACTTCCAAACGATTTTTAATGGCTGTGAGGGAAATAAATCATCTTGGAGAAAACACCATAACCTGGAACCGCACTGCTCTCTGACTGTTAATTAATGCAGCATTGTCAACACAGTAATGTAGGCTACAGGTCTGTGAGCGCTGTAACATAAGAATAATGAGCATAATCTGTCTCACTGTCATTCCTTTTCCTGTCCCACTGAGTGTTATGAATTTTGAACTTTTCACACAGAAAAGGTATAGCAAAGAGCAAGTCTCAGTGGGTTCACAGAGGATGAGCTAATATATATTCAAATATTATTATAATACTTTAGAATACAAGTTGTGAGTTGTGAACTGTTGTGAGTTGTGAACTGCGCCAAACAGGCTGCGTCACAATTTGTTCTGAGATAGAGAGAGAGAGTGAGAGAGAGAGAGAGAGAGAAGGGGGGGGGGGAGAAAGAAAGAGAGAGTGAGAGAGATGCAAATCGAGAGAACAAGACTTTCTGTAAAGTGCCCAGAGCAAACTCGTTTGCATTAGGCGCTATATAAATGATCTTCATTATTATTATTATTATTATATGTATTCAAATGCAGACAGTCAAGATCATTAAAAAAAAGAATGACCTTTTCGTCTCCTCATTACGCGTGCGTGCCTCATTTTTCTCTTCTACATGTGTATCAGCCCGAAGAAGATCCAAAAAATACTGAAAACTTGCGTCCTAAATTTTTGGGGATTTTTCTGTAACGATTTCTTGTGTCCAGTACAGCGGGACGTCCTAGATATAGCCATTTTTGCTTCACTGTGAATTGTGTATTTGGCCCAAATGTTCTGCCATACTGTGCCTCTTTAGGACCGTTTCACTTTTTCTTCAGTCTGGTAATTTGATCGTTTGCCGAAGATGTAAAAAAAACAAAAAAACCAGTACACTCACAATTATAATAAAAAATAAAATGCTAAGAGTGCAACCTTGACTTTGATTGGTGGAATGTGAAAATGCCTGCGGTTAGTTCTGTCTCCATCGTTATCTCATTAATTCATACTCGAGAGACAGACAAATTAATGGTAAACTATAATGATGATGTGTGACGAACTCGGTGAAGTGCAGGATGCCAATAAATAGACTGGAGAATTTTTTATAATGTTAATCTGAAATGTAGTTTTTAAGGAGACTCCTTAATATTTCAAGGAAGGAGAGGAAATTGAATGAAATGGTGATGGAAGACGCCAACGTGGAGCGATCGCTAATAAAAACAGTTAGGAGAAGACAATTGCAGTTCATGGGGCACCTGAATCGACACAAAGGTCTTGAACACCTTGCTCTAACTGGAAAAACAGAGGGCAAAAAAAGCAGAGGTAGACAAAGAATAACATATCTAGAGAGTTTGAACAGATGGGCGACAGGGAAAAACCAGGACAATATGGGCTTTTTGAGAGCATCCGAGCGGAGGAATGAGTGGCGAACCATGATCGTCGATAAAATTATATCTGTTCCAGATCCGGCACTTGAAGAAGAAGAAGATCTGAATGGGCGAGCTGAGTTGGGGAAAAAAAAACAACAAAGGTTAGAATGGGCGATGGAAAAGAAATGTTAATATATTGCGCGCGGAGTTGGCATAGGTGGAAGAAGGAGGGGTGGGGTTGCAATACAACAAATGGATGAAAAGGTGGCTGAATTTCACGGCCCTGCCCAAATAAGGATCCCAAAAACAAAGACCCACTCCACACATACCCCAAAAATACCCAGTTTAAAAACATCTCCTGTCTGCCTCCGAATCTCTCTATTCCTTTGGCGCCGGCCCTAAACAGGCCCTTTTTAGGGCTAAAACAATAGCCCTCCTCAGGGCTAACAGCCTTTATTAGGGCTGAAACAGTCATTTGGAAGAGTTTAAAAGCAATAGGCGGTGGGACCAAATCCGTAGTTTGTCATTTCATTACTGCATCCCCAGGGAAACATAGGTTGTTTTTTTTTGTTGTTGTTTTTTTATGCCGGTTCTAAATTTATATTTTAGTCACACACACACACACACACACACGCGCGCACGCACACACACACACACACACACAATGTGGTCATTTCAGATGTTGCACATTTTTGTCTCCACTGCCTTTTAATTTTGCAGGAAAATGATAGCAAATTTAAATTATAATTATTGTGCGGGAAACTGAGTGTTGATTCGTTCACTCAACAAAAAGGGTGGTTTTTGTATGCCAATGGCCCCACCCCCCCTCACCCCCCCCCCCTCCAAGTGAAATTCTTTGGAGAACAAAACATGGGAATGCTGCACAAACGGCATAAGTCGGTAACATGACATTTTGAGTTCTGTACATATAATAAAAGACAAGACATTTCTGATAAATTGAAGTCAGTGACCCCCCTAAAACAAGATTTTGAGAAAACGGCATTTAATCCTATAAGTGGCAATAGCTAAGTGACCAAGTAATATTGGAGTGATTGTTGTTAGGAGACCGTAGTCTAATAACTAAGCCGTTAAAGGGATCATAGTGAGTAGTGTTCACTGCTCGCCGACAGTTTACCCTGTAACATGCCACGGTCCCCTAAACAACAGCCAAGTTGGAAGTTTGTGTCGGACCCATATTTTCACTTCAAAGCCGTTTTTCTCAAAATCAGCTCTGCCGACTTATGCCGGGTTTTCCCATGCACACTCACAGTAATAAAATAACCCCCCCCCCCCCCTTTTTCACCGATAAGGAAAAAAGTATTTTACAAGGAATGCGCCCATTAACGAATGAGACAATTTGATTTTTCGTTCAAGATAATCACAATGAGCACATCTGAACCACAGTCAGATATTAGCTATGTGGTAGGTTAGGAAAGTCAGTCATAGACGAGTTAGAAATTTCGTCCCATGACATACAGAATGGCAGGGAAATGCAGTTAGAAAAAAAGGAAACAAGAAACACAACAATAATTAAAGAGGGAGAGAGAGAGAGAGAGAGAGAGAGAGAGAGAGAGAGAGAGAGAGAGAGAGAGAGAGAGAGAGAGAGAGAGAGAACCGGGAAACAAGACGAAACAGCCCACGGCTAAACTCCGGGTAAAACAAAGATCTCCTAAACGTATCTATAGATTAAGAGTAAAGTTCATCTTGAAATCAATAATCTCATGATAGTAAAAAACAAAGATCGTGGAATAAAATTGAATGAAAATGTATGTTCCTATTCATTCAGTCATCCGATTATTGATTCATTCTGTATTCCCACTCCCACCCCCACTGTCAACTCACTCAAGCACTGAATACCTATATCCACATCCCTTATCCATCCTCCCCCCCCCACCATTCTGGATTACTTCAATTAGATTAGAGGTTCTCAACGTGGGGCATATATCCCTTCCCGGGGGCGTGGGGAAGGGGGAGAATTTTGATTTCCAGGGGGCTGAAAACGAAGAAAAAAGGCCGCGAAAACGATGAAGGAGGGAGTGATAGGAGGCATAAACGATGAAGGAGGGAGTGATAGGAGGCATAAACGATGAAGGAGGGAGTGATAGGAGGCATAAACGATGAAGGAGGGAGTGATAGGAGGCATAAACGATGAAGGAGGGAGTGATAGGAGGCATAAACGATGAAGGAGGGAGTGATAGGAGGCATAAACGATGAAGGAGGGAGTGATAGGAGGCATAAACGATGAAGGAGGGACTGATAGGAGGCATAAACGATGAAGGAGGGAGTGATAGGAGGCATAAACGATGAAGGAGGGAGTGATAGGAGGCATAAACGATGAAGGAGGGAGTGATAGGAGGCATAAACGATGAAGGAGGGAGTGATAGGAGGCATAAACGATGAAGGAGGGAGTGATAGGAGGCATAAACGATGAAGGAGGGACTGATAGGAGGCATAAACGATGAAGGAGGGAGTGATAGGAGGCATAAACGATGAAGGAGGGAGTGATAGGAGGCATAAACGATGAAGGAGGGAGTGATAGGAGGCATAAACGATGAAGGAGGGAGTGATAGGAGGCATAAACGATGAAGGAGGGAGTGATAGGAGGCATAAACGATGAAGGAGGCGGGCGCGGGGGCGGGGGGGCGGAAGGGGGGAGGGCGATCAGGGGCAAAAACATGAATGGAAGGCGATTTGGGGGCAAATACAGGGCAGCCTCGGGCTTGTTCAACAGCATGGCTAGGTTGGCTTTTTGGAAAGAAAAGGCTTAATTTTTTGGGTACAATTGACGAAGTCCTGGTGCTTTCAGTTTAATCATGAATCATCAACACGCATTTTGTCTTTAACAAGGCTTTGAAAAATTTAACATAAACATTTGTGCGTAGCCTTTGAATCGGTTTTTTTTTGTTTTGTTGTTGTTGTTGTTGGAGGGGGGGGGGTGGAGCATGAAAATTTGGAGCCTGAGGTAGTGATAGAGTGAAAAAGGTTGAGAACCACTGAATTAAATCATTACTGTTAGTTCCCTTCCCTGCGCCTCACTAAAGATTCATTAAACTTATTAGTTTACGTACTATCAATCACGCTGTTCGCATGAGGGCGTTTTTATTGCTGTTTTTATGAACAGCCCTGGAGGTCGTTTAGAGAGAGCGAAAGTTTGTATTCTTCCTATGCACCTCACGGTCTTCCTTTCACCTTCAGTTTTGTCATATCGTCTCCTTAGAATGACACGGTTCTGCATCCACATTTTGGCTGAACTGAGTTACACACTACACACTACACACTAGCTCTACGGGCCTTCTCCATTGCGTGTCAAAGTATCAAGAAAAAAAATTCTTTGCTCTAAAAGCTGTGATCACATGAAACTTCAATCCTGGATTTCTCAAAAGTTGACGGAAGGGAGGTAGAAGCTTGTCATTCTCCGGGGACGATATTCTTCCACCTCTCGGGTATGGGAAAGTCTATCAGCCTTTTTATTTCCATCTCCTTGATTGCACTCAGCTACTTTCATTTATGTAAAATACTTTTCTTTTACCTTAAAAGCACCTATCTATCTATCTATCTATCTATCTATCTATCTATCTATCTATCTATCTATCTATCTATCTATCTATCTATCTATCTATCTATCTATCTATCTATCTATCTATCTATCTATCTATAGTCTATCAATCTATCTATTCAAGCATCTCTCTCTCACTCTCTCTCTTTCTCTCTTTCTCACCCTGTCTCTCTTTCTCTCCCCCCCCCCTCTCTCTCTCTCTCTCTCTCTCTCTCTCTCTCTCTCTCTCTCTCTCTCTCTCTCTCTCTCTCTCTCTCTCTCTCTCTCTCTCTCTCTCTCTCTCTCTCTCTCTCTCTCTCTCTCTCTCTAGTCTCACATCACAGTACAATCTCTACTAAATTTGCCTAGTTTGCTGCAGGCACTAATAAATTACTCCCACGTATACTCATTAAAGTTATGTTTTCTATCTCAACTCTGCAGCACTGGCTATTCACTCGTACCGGTAATGAATGGCTCATGCTCGCTCATCAAGCTGCATTTCCCAATGATTAGTTTGCTGTTGTTGTTGTTGTTTTGTTTTGTGCCTGGCCTTCTAATCTGATCTTGCAAATTTTAAACTTAATTATGATGGATGTTTTTTTTTCTTTCTTTACAGAGATCATAAATACTGAGTTAACTGATCTAGAGAGAGATGGAATATTAGATCTATGTAGGCTAAATATTACTGTATCACCAATAAATCTGTTCGTGCATGGAAGATTAATGGTTTTTAGCTTTTAAAAGGATTTTTTTTTTTATATCAGCTGTTTACGTGAATGTGCCACAATTATCTGTTGTATTGAGTGACTCCATCATGATGCAGAAATTACGGTCATAATTAATTTGCCTCTTTGGCTTTATCTACTAAAATTGTTTTATCATATCTATCTATCTATCTATCTATCTATCTATCTATCTATCTATCTATCTATCTATCTATCTATCTATCTATCTATCTATCTATCTATCTATCTATCTATCTATCTATATCTATCTAATCTATCTATCTATCTAATCTATCTATCTATCTATCTATCTATCTATCTATCTATCTATCTATCTATCTATCTATCTATCTATCTATCTATCTATCTATCTATCTATCTATCTATCTATCTAATCCATCTATATTTATCTCTATCTATCTATCTATCTATCTATCTATCTATCTATCTATCTATCTATCTATCTATCTATCTATCTATCTATCTATCTATCTATCTATCTGTCTATCTATCTATCTATCTATCTATCTATCTATCTATCTATCTATCTATCTATCTATCTGTCTGTCTATCTATCTATCTATCTGTCTATCTATCTATCTGTCTGTCTGTCTGTCTGTCTATCTATCTATCTATCTATCTATCTATCTATCTATCTATCTATCTATCTATCTATCTATCTGTCTGTCTGTCTGTCTATCTATCTATCTATCTATCTATCTATCTATCTATCTATCTATCTATCTATCTATCTATCTATCTATCTATCTGTCTATCTGTCTATCTATCTATCTATCTATCTATTTATCTATCTATCTATCTATCTATCTATCTGTCTATCTATCTATCTATCTATCTATCTATCTATCTATCTATCTATCTATCTATCTATCTATCTATCTATCTATCTATCTATCTATCTGTCTGTATGTCTGTCTGTCTGTCTATCTGTCTGTCTGTCTGTATGTCTGTCTATCTATCTATCTATCTAGCAATTATCAGTCGAGTTGCGTTTTATTGTATATTATTATGAGGAAAATAAATTGTCCTAAGCAGAAAGAAGTGGAGAGAGTGAATGGCTGAGTTTGCTCTTTGTGTATGTGTGTGTGTGTGTGTGTGTTTTGTCTTTTCAGATCATGTTTGCATTGTTAAGCTGTGGTTTCATGTAAACGGAAACGGAAGAGGCAAAAACCCTTCAAGTAGTGAAAATAGAATATGTTCATGTGCACGGAAACACTTGATGGATTTTGACGTTTCTGTTTGCCGTTTCCGTTTCCCCACACATGGAAACACAGCTTTTCTTTTGTATAGTTTGACCCGACCGTCAGACCCATGACAAACTTAAACATGAATCTGAAGGTTTCCCTGAGCGCCGTAAACTGTCTGTGTGTGTCTCTCCCAGCCAATGTCACAAGTGAGGTCCGCGGAGGTACAGGACAGTACAGCCATGCTGATTGAGACACGCCACAACATCGCTGGCCATGCTCTCTGGAGGTTTTGTAGAGGCAATCCTGTGACAAAAGCAGGTACGTTCATTTATCGTTGGATTTCCATCACCTTCTAAACCACAGGCAAAGACTACCGTAACATCTGAAACAGGGAAAGCTAGTTTGAATTAGTCAAGTAAGTGAAAAAATATCAATAGTTATCCCAGAATTTCCTTTGTTGGTAAATTAGAAATTGCATGAAAGAAAAAAAAAGAAGAAGCTATAATTATCCGAAAATGCATTGGACAGTGTAACAGTTGATGTAAATTTCAGTACGTTATAATAGGAAGAGTTAGATGATCTAAACTGCTACCCTTTAAAAAACGAAACTGTCACGAACTGTAGTAAAAAATAAACTCGGGATCCGTTGAACAGTAAATGCTAAAGTTTAATAGCTCTTAGATGCAAACGTGATATATCACAACCTACTTACGCCTAGCTGGGGAAGGCACGCAAATCTGACTATATAACTATACTAGATTTCGCACGCACTCGCTCGCCCGGCTATCCTATATATATATACCCATTCTGGCCGAACATTCCCGAACCGTCTTGCTCCCCTAACTAGCCCGAGGCGGACCTGGAACATTCGGGATACATGCAAGCCACCCAACCACATACAAACACGTCATTGAATTACATCGCTCCAAGGTGAACCTAGCGTAAACAAGTATTCTGGATTGACATACAATTAACAAAATAGGTCAGCACGCTGCTAGACATCAAAGGAAAAAATTAGACTACCGACGGGAAGGGGGAAGAAAGGTCGTCGAGTGCGACCCGCAACACGGGGTGACATAATGTCGATCGTCCCTATGAACCTGCAAGACGCTACAGACACCAGGTTATGTTACGTGTTGCAAGTATGATACATTTGGCGCTAGAGGGTTAATGGACAACTGCAAATCTTTATTGTTTCAATTCTGCAGACACTGAACTTGATGCGTGTCACTCTGGTCACATGGTGACATAGGTATGGCCCGGTTGCTGTATTAACTGAGGAGTTTCAAGCACACGCACACACATGATTATTATCTATTATTTTTTTGCATTTTGTATACTTCTTTAATCCTAATTGGGAAATTTGCCTTAGTGTTATTGCAGTCCAGTTACAACTGGAGCAGACACGCTGTCGCCACAGTGCAGCGCCGGTCGTTGGTTTATTTGGGTTTTTTTTTTGGGGGGGGGGGAGTAGATATTCTTAAATTTAATTTAGCCCAAGTAGCGGCCTGTTCCGCGTGCTTTTTTCGATTTCCAACGGCCAAGATATACGTGCACACGGCCCTCCGAATTTTTTCGTCCTTTGCCGAGAAGACTAAGTGCTCGATCCGACCTACCATAGGATCAGGGACAAGAAAATATGAGAAAAATCCCAAAAACTTCCAACATGCCTGCACCGACCGGGATTTGAACCGGGGACCTTTGGCATGAGAGGCGAGCACCTTGCCTCTAGACCACCGTGTCCCCCTACCATTTCCTCCAAAACAAAACAAAAAACGCCGACCGGCACTGCACTGTGGCGACGACGTGTCTGCTCCAGTTGTAACTGGGCTGCAATGTCACTAAAACAAATTTCCGAAATGGGATTACAGAAGTTTACAAAATACTGTCAAAATACAAAAATACAAATACGAATTATTACACACTCGCACAAACATACATATATATATACACATAGCATTAACACAGATACACGCACGCACACACATGCTCATATATACACACCCATACACAACATTATAAACAAACACACATGCATAGACAAATATAAGGTTGCAGGTTTATTTCACTCTGTATGTAAATGTCGAATGTATGACGTGTCATTTTGAAGCTTTCACGGAAAGGGCCCGCTGGTTCTATTGCCATTTCGAACACCCGAATTAGTGAATTAGTTTCCTTTTGAGAATACAGCGACATGATAAAAGTGGCTTAAATACATCACATGTTTCAAGATGGCCGTTCAGATTACATTAAAACTACTTTAATTTTACTTCAGAGAAAAATGAGTTTGGCCTGTAGATTACATGTCACACTTGACAGAGTTCAGCGTGACAGCGGGGATATTGTCATCACTGTCACAGTGAAATCACTGCTAGAGAAAGCGCTGGCAAAAGAGTGCAGAGATAATAATTGTAATGACAGTTATTGCAAGTTATAAATTCATAGCCACATAAAATGTATCAGATCTCCAGAGAGACATGAAAAATGCATCACACGTGACAAAAAATAGCTCTGTGACGTCAGAATACATTAATATTGGAATACGAGAATACATAAAAACGTGACCCTCCCACGGAATCGCGCGCTGGTACGTTAGGCCTACCGTTATCTCTTCCTATCACACCAATGGAGATTTTTTAAACGTGTGGTCTAATCTGTCTCATCTGAAAATAAAAATGAAAAAAGTCCTGATCAATTTCTTTTCTATCGCTCGTTGTAAAACGAGTGGGTGTCGTTAGGGTAACATAGTGCAATAATAAACCAAATATTTGTATACTTCTTTAGTCCCATTTGGGAAATTTGCCAATAATAAAGAAAAGATCGAATCGTGTTCACTGTTCAGCTACAGCTTTCTCTGCCAAACGCTTTCTCTGCCAAACGCTTTCTCTGTCAAACTCTTGCTCTGTCAAACACTCTCTGTCAAATGCTTTCTATGTCAAACGCTTTCTCTGTCAAACACTTTCTCTGCCAAATACTTTTTCTGTCAAACACTTTCTCTACCAAACACTTTCTCTGCCAAACACTTTCTCTGCCAAACACTTTCTCTGTCAAACACTTTCTCTGTCAAACACTTTCTCTGTCAAACACTTTCTCTGCCAAACACTTTCTCTGTCAAACACTTTCTCTGCCAAACACTTTCTCTGCCAAAAACTTTCTCTACTAAACACTTTCTCTGCCAAACACTTTCTCTGTCAAAAACTTTCTCTGTCAAGCACTTTCTCTGCCAATCACTTTCTCTGTCAAACACTTTCTCTGTCAAACACTTTCTCTGCCAAAAACTTTCTCTATCAAACACTTTCTCTGTCAAACACTTTCTCTGTCAAACGCTTTCTCTGTCAAACACTTTCTCTGTCAAACACTTTCTCTGTCAAACACTTTCTCTGTCAAACACTTTCTCTGTCAAACACTTTCTCTGTCAAACACTTTCTCTGCCAAACACTTTCTCTGCCAAACACTTTCTCTGCCAAACACTTTCTCTGTCAAACACTTTCTCTGCCAAACATTTTCTCTGTCAAACACTTTCTCTGCCAAACACTTTCTCTACCAAACACTTTCTCTGCCAAACACTTTCTCTGCCAAACACTTTCTCTGTCAAACACTTTCTCTGCCAATCACTTTCTCTGTCAAACACTTTCTCTATCAAACACTTTCTCTGCCAAAAACTTTCTCTACCAAACACTTTCTCTGCCAAACACTTTCTCTGTCAAACACTTTCTCTGTCAAACACTTTCTCTGTCAAACACTTTCTCTGCCAAACACTTTCTCTGTCAAACACTTTCTCTGTCAAACACTTCCTCTGCCAAACACTTTCTCTGTCAAACACTTTCTCTGCCAAACACTTTCTCTGTCAAACACTTTCTCTGCCAAACACTTTCTCTGTCAAACACTTTCTCTGCCAAACACTTTCTCTGTCAAACACTTTCTCTGCCAAAAACTTTCTCTACCAAACACTTTCTCTGCCAAACACTTTCTCTGTCAAACACTTTCTCTGTCAAACACTTTCTCTGCCAATCACTTTCTCTGTCAAACACTTTCTCTGTCAAACACTTTCTCTGCCAAAAACTTTCTCTACCAAACACTTTCTCTGCCAAACACTTTCTCTGTCAAACACTTTCTCTGTCAAACACTTTCTCTGCCAAACACTTTCTCTGTCAAACACTTTCTCTGTCAAACACTTTCTCTGCCAAACACTTTCTCTACCAAACACTTTCTCTGCCAATCACTTTCTTTGTCAAACACTTTCTCTGCCAATCACTTTCTTTGTCAAACACTTTGTCGCCCTAATAACAGCCAAAACGAATAGCACTGTTAAAGTCTTATGCAATTTTCTGTTGAACAGGTCAGGGGAAGAGGGGAAAGTGGGCGGTAGCCGGATGAGTTCTTTTGTTTCTCGGGGGCCTCAGCATAGTGCTGTTGGCCCCCTGTTCTTGATTTTGTCTCTCTTTGGTCTTTGTGGGCGGTAGCCTACACCAGGATTCATTTATATTCGATCGAGGCAATTAGATCCAAAGATACTAGAAACGATAAGATGAGACACTGTCTTCTTTGCACCACTAAAAACATCGTGCACACAATTTGCGCACTGATCGGGGGCGGGATCCATGGCGCATAGTAGGAAAAGAATGCTTGATATAATTGTAAATTTATGATGCTAAATTGTGACAGTGTTACTGCTACTAAAAAAAAAAAAAATACTAAAAAATAGCCAGAGTTTTCCCACAGCGCCTGAGGTTATAGTTCGACAATACGTGACGTCAATCAAGGCTTATAGCGATAGCTGAACAGTGAACAAAATTCAATATTTTCATTATTTGGCTTTGTAAAATACGGCACTTTTCATGACTTCCGCGCGTTTGCCACTAGGTGGCGGTACGAAATCTGTGCACGCTAAAAGCACTAGCTGTCTTATCTTGTCAATTGTAGTAGCTTTGATTAGATTGATCTCTGTGCCCTGGTCATTGGAATCTACAGGGCGAAATTATTGGGACAAAAATCTCTGTTATGAAAAGAATACCTCAATCAGGCCCGTCTTTGTGGGTACCCCTCCTTCTCTCCTACGGAAAGAATAAATTTTTAGTTGGGGGCTATCCCTTAAGTGTCTACCCTCGGAGAGGCGTACCCAATATATGAATAATGTATGTTGGGGTTGGAGGTCCCGGGGTGTCTAGTGAGAGTATGCTTTTCAGTTGTACTAATGAATTAAAATGTCCGGTTTTCCTTATATTTTTTCAGCAAAATAAGTTTTTGGATTACATACAAATCACACCGCTATCGAAGCAGTCAAATAATGCATGCAAAATGTCATCTCAAGTTTCAAAACACCAATGCCTTATCATGATGGTCATTCACCATTGTAACTGCCTACGTTAGATTTTGCCATTTTTTGACAGTCTTTTCAATTCGTACGAGCAGTGACCATCCCAAATCAAAGACCTGAAACACAAAATGTTCCGTTGTTGTTGTTTTTTTTAATTGTCTGAGTTAGATAATTTATTTTAGAGGCAAAGTATTTGTTTATGTATGTATCTATTTACTATGTTTTTATTCATAGATGTAGAAAGACAGACAAACAAACAGACAAACAAACAAATCACTAATGTTACAATTGCCATTGCTATCACCCAGGGAAACGGATTCAGATGGCCAGAATGTTGCTACTGACCATTCTACCCACGGTAGCGCTGGTCATCATTTCCAGTGTGGACCTGAATGCTAAAGCCCAAAAGGTGAGGACATTTGGCAAAAAAACTTAAGCTTGTTGTTGTAGCTTGTTGTTGTAGCATGATGCTGTAGCATGATGTTGTGGCTTCGGTTGAGAAACTCTCTTCACATGAAAGACAATTGAGGAGACGAAAGTTACGGTTACTTAGTAGCAGCATTTCCTAAAAGACATGCATATAAATGATTATGATGATAATAGTGCTAAAGATAAGGACTTTGAAATGATGGCCATGACAACCTCGTGGTCTTCCATCTTCTGTCTTGTTGTTTTCTCATAATAGTATCCCGAACGGAAACCCTACGTCAATCCGACTATGTAGGACTGACTTCAAGTTTACCCATAGTTTCGACACCGTTCAGACGTTGGCCTGCTGTGACGACATGGCACTGGCGTCAGTTTGATGTAGGAAATCAGCTCCTACAGTAATCCACCCAAAACCTACGTCGAATTGACATAGGGAGGCTGGCTTAAAGCATTCTGTTTCGTTCTACGAGATTTCAAACCCAGTGCAGCTCCGATGTTTCCGTTCTGACGGTCATGCATTAGCCGACCTGTTCTCTTACAAGTTCAGTTCTCGTGGTTTTTAGTACGATTTTTCTCATCTCGTATTCTCATTTCCGTGATCATCACTCTACGACAAAATAATAATAATACTAATAATAATGGATGGCATTTATATAGCGCATACCCATTTCAAATGCTCTGTGCGCTTTATAGAAGCAACATGTCAACCACAGATCAGAATGGAGCGCCTACGAAGCGCTCAACACACTGCACTGCTTCTTTTTCTCTCCTTGTCTCGCTCTCTCTCTCTCTCTCTCTCGCTACCTCTCTCTATCTCAGAGCAAACTGTAATGCAGCCTGTCAGGCGCAGTTCACAACTCACAACAGTTCAGAACTCACAACTCAAAATAATAATAATATTTGAATATTTATTAATAATAATATATACTTAATAATGAATAATACATTTTGTTGTTGTTTGGTGATATGGATAAATTTTAATCTATTAATTTCAATTTTGCCCGGACAGCGGCCTGTTCGGCCTGCTCTTTACGATTTCCAACTGCCAAGGTATCTTTAACGAGCGCAACGTGCACACGGGCCCTCCGAATTTTTCGTCCTTATCCGAGAAGACTAGGTACTCGATCTTACCGCCCAATAGGATCAGGGGCTTGAAAATATGAAAACAATCCCAATTTCCAACATGCCTGCACTGCCCGAGTTTTGAACCCGGGACCCTTGGCACGAGAGGCGAGCACCTTGCCTCTAGTCCACCTTGTCCCCAGCGGATAAAACTGACCAGAAGCAAGATAATTATAACTAAGTCTGACAATAATCTAACATAGGGTATCCGTTACTTCATGTCATGGCAGGTTAAGTCAATGAATACTCTTGAGTCCAAGTGTCATTAAATTTACGAAACTTTGCAGGCAGAGACACATCAGACGTTTTTAATCAAAGCACTGCAGGGCCAACCATTTTACTTTTACTAGTTCAATGTATACGATTTTATTTCTGTTTATAGTTATTATTAAATAGATTTCGTGTCGAAATTCCAGCGAAAATGTGTTGAAGCTTCAAATCAACAACTACAAACAATTTGTCTCCGTTTCGTTCTCGGAACTTGGAGGGTTAAGGGTATAAAATGAGGGGATTAGAATTAGAAGGGGTCTAAGTGTCATTGGCACTTAGATCCCTTGTAATTCTAACTCCCATAAATAAACTGAAGGGGTTAGAATTACAAGGGATCTAAGTGCCAATGGCAGTTACTCCCCTCCTAATTCTAACCCCCTCAATTTACCAAGGACGTCAGGCCTGAATGTCTCGCTCTCTGTCGCCACGGTGTGTACTCATTCAGACCTTAGACCAGACCAAGTACACAATTCTGCCTCGTGTGCGCGCACGAGAAAATAATCTATCCATGGAAAGGGAAAAACACAGATGATCCCATGTTGTCGTAATTTTCTGCCTCATTAAGGTTTTCTTAACGAAACATGATTACGAGCCCGCAGGCAAATTGTTGTATGGTGTTCTTTTGTTCCCAAATGTTGCGAAATTGCTCAGCAGAAATAGGATGGTTATGGCCTTGTCTGCCTACCACAATGCACCCAGACGTCGAAGGCCGTTACCTGTAACAATGCACACATTTTGCAAGCTTGTGGGATCTTGGTACTTTCATACATTTTTATCCTCTACTCAGTCAGTGACACTTATCTCCTTCTTATAAGATACTACATTTTCAGCTGATAATGATTGCAGAATATTACCAGCTCAAGTGTCACAGTTGTTTGATAAATTTAGATATATGTCCCAACATCCCCTGAACAAGGAATATATAAGATCTGTAAGAAGTTTAAGGCTGTTGTCAAAGAAAACTAAAACTGAGCGCTACTTTAAATCGTTTATTCCATCATCAACTAGGATGTTACAATAATGTCGTCATCTTGATCGTAATCTGTGCACAGTTGAATTATGTCCTGCGTGTCAGGTCAATGTGTTTTAGTTAGGGAAGCATATTGTGTGCACTGTTAATTTTGTTAATTTAGTTAATTTATCAGTGTGTGTGTATATATGTGTGTGTGCGCGCTATGTATCATACTTTCTGCTTCTGTAACTGTATTGTTATGTATTCAATGATCAAAACAAATTTCCTTGTACAAGGACGAATAAAATTTATCTTATCTTATCTTATCTTATCTTATCATGTTACCACTCACTGTTCAAGTGTCTGCTTTCTGTGTATGTCCACCATAATTTATGTGGGTAAACTTACTATGTACATAATAAATGTCCAACAACTGTTTACGTGTGTAAACTTACTGTTGACATATGTTCACTCACAGTTTACGCGTGTCAACTTACGATGTACATAATTGTATCCACCCACCGTTTACGTGTGTCAACTTACTGTGTACATAATTACGTCCACCTGCAGTTCATATGTATCAACTTACTGCAACATAATTACGTCCACCTGCAGTTCATATGTATCAACTTACTGCAACATAATTACGCCCACCTGCAGTTCATATGGTATCAACTTACTGCAACATAATTACGTCCACCCACCGTTAAGTGTTTCAACTAAGTGTTTACGTAATTCTATCCACCCATCGTTTACGTGGGTCAACTTATTGTTTACCTAATTATGTCCACCCACCATTACGTGTTTCAACGTACTGTGTGCATACGACCACCTCCCGTCTAAGTGTGTCAGATTACTGTTTACATCATTATATCTACCCACTGTTTACGTCGGTCAGTTTAGTGTTGACATATGTCCACTTACTATTTAAGTGTCTGCGTACTATTTACAAGTGCCCACCGACTGTTTACATTGTGTACATTTGTCCAGACAGTTTACATTGTGTACATTTGTCCAGACAGTTTACATTGTGTACATTTGTCCACTGGCTATCTACGTTTGTCCGCCGACTGCTCACGCGTGTCCACCCGCTGTTTACCTGTGCACACTTATTGTTTACTCGTACGCTCGTCCACTGGCTGTTTACATGTGACATGTCCTCGTACTGTCCACATCAGCCTGGGTAATCGATCAGCGTGCAGCACATTGAAGGGAGAGAACTGCATCTTATTCCATCTTCTATCTAAAATTGCAAACTAACGCACACAAAAATCACGCAAAGGGAACATTAGAAATTGATCATACAGAGTGAAGATCAAAGGGAATTATCTGCATCCATTATTTGAAACTTGGTCAAAAAGCGGTGACAACCATAACGTTGGAGGAAATTTACAGTCTGAAGTTCACAATAGTGTGATAGACAGAAGGGTGAAAAGGAAGAGGCGAGAAGATTACTGAATGAATGAAAGGCAATGTCCAATAATTCATAGAAAGGGATACTATCGAAAAACTGTGCTTAACAGGACCCCACAAAAATGTACGCACACTTTGGATATTATTGATACAATGTCAATTAAGACACATCCATAATTCAAATTAACGAGGACAAATGTGTAATTATTTGATTTATCGCATGTTCAAACTGCTGACCGTTCTGTACTAGTCACTAATGACAACGCAGTTCAGTAGAGTTGCAAACAACATTAACTCTGCTGCTCGCAAAAAGGGGTGTGTGGAGGTGGGGAGTGTGCGGGTATAATTGTCCCTTGCTTAAACAGTTGTAGCTGTGGATGGTATTCTTATAAATTTGGAGTCGCAAACCCTATCAGACTTTGAAATTCTTGCCAATTCTGGGCAGCCGATTCCAATGGTTCTGACGGCATGGCGTTGAAAAATGAACTGTATTGTTGAGCTAAAGCCAATTTGAGTTTTGAGTTTTTTGAGTGTGAGTTTGAGTTTAACGGCACGTCAGGACCAAAGCAGCCACTTTGCCCCTTTGGCGGGTATTTTTTTTTTTGACATGAAGCTCAGAGATTAATCACCTGAAATGTAACAAATAAAACTTAAAAGTTCCGTGTCAAATTGTTATGAACTAAGTTCCCAGAAACTTATTTTGTATAGACCTAGAAAGAATGCTGTAACTGTGTGAACAATGTGTAACTCAACTTGTAGTTTTCAGCCTCCTCCAGGTAAGAGGAGATGAACTGCCGCGGGTCCACGTCAGAAAATAGTTCTTTTACGAATCCGCAGGTATAGTGCCTTCTTCGGGTCTGCGTGAAATCTATACATCCACTTAATTGGGCTAAGCAGTTCATTTGTTTATACATGTTCTGAAACATCCCTTCCATGTTGTTGACGTAAATTATCCATATCGTGAGATTCTGCTCAAACGTGGAAATCGCGTACCACGCACGTCATTGTGTCTTAGCACCCATTGAAATACAAAGTACAAATTGCTGTTATTTCCCCATCGATTCCGTCGGGTGAATGCATGACGATCTAGAACTCGAATATCGAGTCCGGACATTAATCTCTGCATACTACAGCCTCCCACAGACTATACCTGTTTCTCTTATCATGAGCTATGTCTGGGTTCTGATATAATAACATCGATTACTAGTCCTTTTATTGTGATTAATGTCCTCCATCCGTTTTGGTTTTTACAATGAGTGCTTTGGTGCAGTTTGTTTTGGGAGAAATTATGTATGAGATTCAGTTGTTCATAACTGTTCTGTCCTCGCTGCTTTGTCCATGTTGGGTGGGTTGCCGGTTTAATTAAACAGTGATTGTTTAGTGCTAGATGTTTACTTCATCTGTAGCTAGGTTAAAAAAACTGAATGTGACAGTTTAGATACTGAACAGACAGCCCAGATACTGGATAGCCATCCTACATACCGAACAGACAGCCAGGATACTGGATAGCCATCCTACATACTGAACAGACAGCCAGGATACTGGATAGTCATCCTACATACTGAACAGACAGACAGGATACTGGATAGTTGTCCTACATACTGAACAGACAGCCAGGATACTGGATAGTCATCCTACATACTGAACAGACAGACAGGATACTGGATAGTTGTCCTACATACTGAACAGACAGCCAGGATACTGGATAGTCATTCTACCTACTGAACAAACAGCCAGGATACTGGATAGTCATTCTACATACTGAACAGACAGCCAGGATACTGGATAGTCATCCTACATACTGAACAGACAGCCAGGATACTGGATAGTCATTCTACATACTGAACATACAGCCAGGATACTGGATAGTCATCCTAAATACTGAACAGACAGACAGGATACTGGATAGTCATTCTACATACTGAACAAACAGCCAGGATACTCGATAGTCATCCTACATACTGGACAGACAGACAGGATACTGGATAGTTGTCCTACATACTGGACAGACAGACAGGATACTGGATAGTCATTCTACATACTGAACAGACAGCCAGGATACTGGATAGTCATTCTACATACTGAACAGACAGCCAGGATACTGGATAGTCATTCTACATACTGAACAGACAGCCAGGATACTGGATAGTCATCCTACATACTGGACAGACAGACAGGATACTGGATAGTCATCCTACATACTGAACAGACAGCCAGGATACTGGATAGTCATCCTACATACTGAACAGACAGCCAGGATACTGGATAGTCATCCTACATACTGGACAGACAGACAGGATACTGGATAGTCATCCTACATACTGAACAGACAGCCAGGATACTGGATAGTCATTCTACATACTGAACAGACAGCCAGGATACTGGATAATCGTTCTACATACTGAACAGACAACCAGGATACTGGATAGTTGTCCTACATACTGAACAGACAGACAGGATACTGGATAGTTATCCTACATACTGAACCGACAGCCAGGATACTGGATAGTCATCCTACATACTGAACAGACAACCAGGATACTGGATAGTTGTCCTACATACTGAACAGACAACCAGGGTACTGTATAGTCATCCTACATACTGGACAGACAGACAGGATACTGGATAGTTGTCCTACATACTGAATAGACAGCCAGGATACTGGACAGTCATTCTACCTACTGAACAGACAACCAGAAAACTGGATAGTCATCCTACATATTGAACAGACAGCCAGGATACTGGATAGTCATTCTACATACTGAACAGACAGCCAATATACTGGATAGTCATTCTACATACTGAACAGACAGCCAGGATACTGGATAGTCATTCTACATACTGAACAGACAGCCAGGATACTGGATAGCCAGTTTATATACTGGACAGACAGTCTAGCATTGGATAAACAGTCAGTATTCTGGATAGACGGCCTAGATGTTGGATAGACGGCCTAGATGTTGACGGACAGCCCGGATACTGGATAGACAGCCTGAATACTGGATAGACAGCCTGGATACTGGATAGACAGCCTAGATACTGGATAGACGGCCTAGATGTTGACAGACAGCCAGGATACTGGATAGACATCCTCAATACTGGATAGATATCCTGGATACTGGATAGACAGCCCGAATACTGGGTGGACAGCCTAGATACTGGATAGACAGCCTAGAAACTGGATAGACAACCTGGATACTGGGTAGATAGCCTAGATACTGGATAGACAACCTGGATACTGGGTAGATAGCCTAGATACTGGATAGACAACCTGGATACTGGATAGACAGCCTACATACTGGGTAGACAGTCTTGCTACTGGTTAGACAGCCTAGATACTGGATAGACAGCCTAGATATTGGGTAGACAGTCTGGATACTGGATAGACAGCCTAGATACTGGGTAGACAGCCTAGATGTAGACAGTCTGGATACTGGATAGACAGCCTAGGTACTGGGTAGACAGCCTAGATATCGGATAGACAGTCTGGATACTGGATGGACAGCCTAGATTCTGGGTAGACAGCCTGGATACCGGGTAGACAGCCTAGATGTAGACAGTCTGGATACCGGATAGACAGCCTAGGTACTGGGTAGACAGCCTAGATATTGGATAGACAGTCTGGATACTGGATGGACAGCCTAGATTCTGGGTAGACAGCCTGGATACCGGGTAGACAGTCTCAATACTGTGGACAACGTGGTTTTAAAAAGTAAATAAAACAGGACGTGGAACAAAATTAAAATGTGCCCCCCCCCCCCCCCACATTTCCTCCTCCAAAACAAAAGGAAAAAAAGTTTTCCTGTTGCAAAGCCTGTCGTAGAAACAAATAACGATAAAATAAACGATTCAACAAATTCCAAAAGAATTCAAATTAATGCAAGAACAACAACAACCGCAACAGCAAAACAAACTTTGGGACCAAAACTTTCCTCAGATAAAAAATAAAAAAAATAAAAACTGACCGGTAAAAACGATGTATGGAAATGAGCCTTACTATAATGGAGCTAGGCTCATAGACGTGCTTAACGAAATAGCTCTGTGAAAAGTGGTAGATAGATGTAAGTAGGCCGGCCGGTTTACGTGCACATATTTCTATGAGAAGACACAGAGCCATTACACTTTGATACTTTCACAATTTCGCCAATTTGAACCAACCTTTTTAAGGCAAAGTTAAATACTTGGATTCCTTTTGTATTTGTATTTGTAAACTACTTTCATACCATTTGGGGAATTTGCCTTTGTGTCATTGCACCCAGTTACAACTGGAGCAGACACGTCGTCGCCACAGTGCAGCGCCGGTCGGCGTTTTTTTTTTGTTGGGGGGCGGGGGGGGATGAGGGGAGGGGGTGGTAGGAATGAATTTTAGTTGATTTTGCCCGGGCAGCGGCCTGTACGGCCCGCTCTTTTCGATTTCCAACTGCCAAGGTATCTTTAACGTGCGCAACGTGCACATGGGCCCTCCGTCCTTATCCGAGAAGACTAGGTACTCGATCCTACCCCCCCCCCCCCAATAGGATCAGGGACACGAAAATATGAGAAAAATCCCAAACTTCCAATATGCCTGCACCGGCCGGGTTTTGAACCCAGGACCCTTGGCATGAGAGGCGACCACCTTGCCTCTAGACCACCTTGTCCCCCCCCCCCCTTGTTATACTTGTATTCCACAAACACTGAATAGCTACTTAACTGCACTATCTACACTGTAGATCAGCGGATAATGGATAATGCCACAAGGTTATTTGGTTGAGTTTCAGTCTCATGAAATGCTCAGAAAATTTCCCTTTGCTTACATGTCGACCAAACGTTGGGACTCAGTAAGTGCTGAAGGTGAAAGAAGAGTTGTGAACTTTGGAAACCTTTCTTTCAGTTTTCTTTCAGGCGATTTCCCAAGCTAGCCCTCACAATTATAGGCCCACTGCGGATAACGGCCATTTTAGTTGTCAGGACCGACGCATAACCATTGCGATGGTAGCATTGATTTTGATTCGTTAGCTGATTTGCACTGCGAGCACTTCAGGCGTCGCGAACCAATCGGCGGCGAGCTAAAAAAAAAAAAGTTCACTACAGTAAACAATGACACATGTGTTCACGCACACGGGAGACGTTCGGTCAATTCTTTTACTTCCTTTCCCCTGTTTACACGGATGATAGGGAATTTGACCAGCTTGGTTTTTATCCTTTCCACCCCTGTCATAACAGTCAACTGCAATGCAACTAGCAGGCATTTTAACCGCTTAGACATATCTCGAAGTGACACTCGTCAACTGATCCACCCGCCATTTTAGGTGTCGGAAGTACAAAACAAAAACACTCTGTGACGTCATTCGCAAAGGCCTAAAGGAGTCATACATTTAAGGGCATGATAGCTTGGGAAAAAAAGTGTCTGCCCCTCCCCCACCTCCCAAGTTTTTTCTCTCCCACCCCACCCCACCCCACTCTCCTCACTTTCGCCTTCCGTCATTCCCTTGATGACCTTAGCGCGTGCTTATTTTGCTTAATGGCTATTTCAGTGCTGTTTGTGATCGTCACTGGGATCAGAGACTTACGTAGTTTTGATGACTGACGAGTTTAGACCGGATCTCTGTTGTTCTTTATGTCTGCCAATTAAAAATCGTGTCTTAATAAATGTATTTCTTGTATAGGTGTTTTTTTTCTCTCGTCCCCTTTAACCGTTGGGGTAAGCAAAGCTAGGTCCAATTAAGTATCAGATCACAGAGCGAGCTTGGCCAAACATTACTCATCAAACATTGGATTTCTCTTTGATCTCAGCAAAAAGCTCGTATTTAACCTCTTGCAAATTTTGTTCTCGACTGTCACGAGTGTTGTTAGACCAGTAATTAAAACAAAACAGATTAGTAGTTGATAACTAGAAGATGTCGAAAAGAAAAACTGTAAAAAGTAAGTGCTTAATGTTGTTTACCACTCTAATGAACTGCGTTGTCATCAATGTCTGGCCCAGAACGGTCACTAGTTTGAAGACACGCAGTAACTCAAGCTGTTTTAGCTCTTTATTTTAGGAGATTCGATGCTCTTGCCATTTACACCTGACATTTCTTGTTTTTATTTTTCTTGTTCATGTTTCTTGTATGTTTTTGTGGTTTTTTGTTTTTTTTTAAACTTTGCCCGGGCAGGGGCATTGCTAGGCCTGCTCTTCTCGATTTCCGACTGCCAAGGTATCTTTAACGTGCACACGTGCCCTCCGAGTTTTTCGTCTTTGTCCGGGAAGACTGGGTGCTCGATACTACCTACCTGACTTTCTGGGACAGGAATTCCCTTGTCCTCTTTAATTTGAGTTATAAATCTTGGATGGATCGTAACTGACTTGGTATCAATAAATATTCAAAGTTTTGATGGCCAATAGAAACGGTTGGTCATACAAAATTATCACGCACAGAGAACAATAAAACACCTTTCATTCTATAAAATGATTTTGAAATGTAAATTAGATCTTGATTCGCGTACGTAACGCTTTTTTCTCCGTAACGCGACAGAACAGGATGCTGAGGAGGTGGGGTCGGGGGTAAAGACATCGTCACCATCATCAGTCAATTTCTTTTACCCGAAAGGCTAAGTTACGTCATTCTGTCACAGATACTTTTTTTTTTTTTATAGTTACCCTCGATAGTTTTTTTTTTTACTTTTAGTTTGAGAAAGTGCCGGTAGGACCCAACAGGAACTTCAGACAAAGTTGATCATCAAATCTGTCTTGGATTTGCCTATGTGTATCACAGCTTTTATGACCCATCGTTGCTTTGAAGTTGTCCAGACCAAACATGAGATTTGTTGTTTGACTGAATGATGATTTGTTGACTCTAACTGTTACCGTATACGGAGATTCAATACCTGGATTCATCACTCGGTCACTCAACAAATTACTGTACAAATGTCTTATTTTCTAACTTGATTAGTATGGAATTCATTCTAAAATTGTGAGTTGCATTTATGTCTCGTCAGTGTAAACAGTGTAAATATCAGTTCACAAAAGAAGATACCCCCCCCCCCCCCGAAAAAAAAAGTTCACACATTTAACATTGGCATGCACTGACCGACCTTGATCGGCCGAATAATTGGATGGTGACGTCACTTAACTCAGTTCCAATAAGACCTCGAGCACTAGCCATTCAATAACATTCTCATTGAAGCCCAAAGTGGTGGCCTCACCATCTAACTAGTCGAACGATTAAAGGCGCCATACACTATTGGTGGAGAAGGATGAAAGTTGGTAGTTCAGGGTTACAATCCCCCAGGTGATCTCTCAGTTTTTAAGTTAATTAATAATTTGTTCAGCCCACCAGCCTCACCCCATCTTGTACTGTAATCACCTCACCATAGGTTACATCTCCCATTTCCTTCTCACCTCCCCACTCCGTCCTGTACTGTAATCACCTCACTATAGGTTACACCTCCCGTCTCCTTCTCACCTCCCCACTCCGTCCTGTACTGTAATCACCTCACTATAGGTTACACCTCCCGTCTCCCTCTCACCTCCCCACTCCATCCTGTACTGTAATCACCTCACCAAATGTTACACCTCCCGTCTCCTTCTCACCTCCCCACCCCATCCTGTACTGTAATCACCTCACCAAATGTTACACCTCCCGTCTCCTTCTCACCTCCCCACCCCGTCCTGTACTGTAATCACCTCACCAAATGTTACACTTCCCGTCTCCTTCTCACCTCCCCACCCCATCCTGTACTGTAATAACCTCACTATAGGTTACACCTCCCGTCTCCTTCTCACCTCCCCACCCCGTCCTGTACTGTAATCACCTCACCAAATGTTACACTTCCCGTCTCCTTCTCACCTCCCCACCCCATCCTGTACTGTAATAACCTCACTATAGGTTACACCACCCGTCTCCTTCTCACCTCCCCACCCCATCCTGTACTGTAATAACCTCACTATAGGTTACACCTCCTGTCTCCTTCTCACCTCCCCACCCCATCCTGTACTGTAATAACCTCACCAAATGTTACACCTCCCGTCTCCTTCTCACCTCCCCACCCCGTCCTGTACTGTAATCACCTCACCATAGGTTACACGTCCCTTCTCACCTCCCCACCCCGTCCTGTACTGTAATCACCTCACCATAGGTTACCTCTCCCGTCTCCTTCTCACCTCCCCACTCCGTCCTGTACTGTAATCACCTCACTATAGGTTACCTCTCCCGTCTCCTTCTCACCTTCCCACTCCGTCCTGTACTGTAATCACCTCACTATAGGTTACCTCTCCCGTCTCCTTCTCACCTTCCCACCCCGTCCTGTAATGTAATCACCTCACTATAGGTTACCTCTCCCGTCTCCTTCTCACCTCCCCACTCCGTCCTGTACTGTAATCACCTCACTATAGGTTACCTCTCCCGTCTCCTTCTCACCTCCCCACCCCATCCTGTACTGTAATAACCTCACTATAGGTTACACCTCCCGTCTCCTTCTCACCTCCCCACCCCGTCCTGTACTGTAATCACCTCACCAAATGTTACACTTCCCGTCTCCTTCTCACCTCCCCACCCCATCCTGTACTGTAATAACCTCACTATAGGTTACACCACCCGTCTCCTTCTCACCTCCCCACCCCATCCTGTACTGTAATAACCTCACTATAGGTTACACCTCCTGTCTCCTTCTCACCTCCCCACCCCATCCTGTACTGTAATAACCTCACCAAATGTTACACCTCCCGTCTCCTTCTCACCTCCCCACCCCGTCCTGTACTGTAATCACCTCACCATAGGTTACACGTCCCTTCTCACCTCCCCACCCCGTCCTGTACTGTAATCACCTCACCATAGGTTACCTCTCCCGTCTCCTTCTCACCTCCCCACTCCGTCCTGTACTGTAATCACCTCACCATAGGTTACCTCTCCCGTCTCCTTCTCACCTTCCCACCCCGTCCTGTACTGTAATCACCTCACTATAGGTTACCTCTCCCGTCTCCTTCTCACCTCCCCACCCCGTCCTGTACTGTAACCACCTCACCAAATGTTACACCTCCCGTCTCCTTCTCACCTCCCCACCCCGTCCCGTTTCCTTCAGGAACGATCTCATAGTATGGCTACTTTAATTCTCGTTCGTTCCCAACTCCAGATTTTGTACCACTAAGAAATTCCAATTTAAACGTTTGAGGCTTTAGTCATTATGATAGAGGAGTTTGAATAAATCGGAGTAGTTAAGTAACTTGATAAGTGCCACAACACATTTTAAACACGTGTCAGAGAGAGCACGTTTTATATCTCCTCTTCGTACTAGAATAATTATCTCCAGTTTTTCAGACAATGGAGATAGAATATACTAGCACTGGGATCTCTATCTGTTGAGTTTAAACTCTTGTGTTAAATGTTTGCTCGTGCCAGGGCCATGATGCCCAGGAGATTTCCCAGCTGATCCGACTGAGCATGAAGGTCGGAAAGCTGATCCACATCATACAGAGAGAGCGAGGCTACACTGCCCTGCATATCATATCTACAAACGACCCGAGACGAGCTCAGGTAGGCAGCGAAACGCGACACTTGGTCAAGACAAGTTTCAAGTGAGTGATCTATCTATCTATCTATCTATCTATCTATCTATCTATCTATCTATCTATCTATCTATCTATCTATCTATCTATCTATCTATCTATCTATCTATCTGTCTATCTATCTATCTATCTATCTACCTTTTGAGTGATCTATATATTTATCTTTCTAGTAATCTATCTATCTATCTGTCTATTTATCTATCTATCTTTCTATCGTTTGAGTGATCTATCTATCTATCTATCTATCTATCTATCTATCTATCTATCTATCTATCTATCTATCTATCTATCTATCTATCTATCTATCTATCTATCTATCTATGCCTACCTGCTTGCCTACCCGTCTGTCCCTCCGTCTGTCTGTCTGTCTCTCTATATGCCTGTCTACCCGCAAGTTTGTTAGGGTGTCTTTCTACCAAAGTGTCTGCAAAGAGAAATTTTGTAGCAGCTTCAGATAAGAAAAAAAAAAAAAAATTCTGAAAAATGTTCTTCTTCTTGCCGTTATTCAAGTAATTCTTTTCCATTTCTGTTCACACCTTGTCCCTTTTGTTTGTACCCACAGAGAGACAGACGAGCACATTGACGAGCTGGACATCTGGCCACTTGAAGGAGATCCTGAAAATTATGGTGAATACAGCGATTTTAAGGAATTCCGGAGACTTTTGGAGGAAAACAGGAATATTTTGTTGTATTCACCTGATCTACATCGAACTGTCCGGGAAGAGATGAACTTTTATATAGCCATAATCCAGAATCTTATTGAATGGTTATACAGGTACGTTTCTTTGTCAATGAACCACAATCAACCAATACATTAACTGATCATACAAATATATGAATCTTTGTCAGTGAACCACAATCAAACAACACATTAACTGGTCATACAAATGTGTGTCTCTTTGTCAGTGAGCCACAATCAAACAGTTCATTAACTGGTCATACAGATATGTCTCTTTGTCAGAGTTCAAACCACCATCTGGGCAACTCCAGCTTGCCGGTCACCATTCCAGGCTAGCGGGCTGTCCAGGATCTAGTGCAATGAGTCATTCTTGGCGGGCTGCCCAGGACCTAGTGCAAAGAGTTATTCTTGGCGGACTATACGGGCCTAGTGCAGTGAGTCATTCTTGACGGGCTGTCCGGGCCTAGTGCAATGAGTCAGTCTTGGCGGGCTGTCCGGGACCTAGTGCAATGAGACGTTCTTGGCGGGCTGTCCAGGACCTAGTGCAATGAGTCATTCTTGGTTGGCTGTCCGGGACCTAGTGCAATGAGTCGTTCTTGGCGGGCTGTCCGGGACCTAGTGCAATGAGTCATTCTTGGCGGGCTGTCCAGGCCCTATTGCAATGAGCCAGTCTTGGCGGGCTGTCCGGGCCTAGTGCAATGAGTCAGTCTTGGCGGGCTGTCCGGGACCTAGTGCAATGAGACATTCTTGGCGGGCTGTCCAGGACCTAGTGCAATGAGTCATTCTTGGTTGGCTGTCCGGGACCTAGTGCAATGAGTCGTTCTTGGCGGGCTGTCCGGGACCTAGTGCAATGAGTCATTCCTGGCGGGCTGTCCAGGCCCAAGTGCAATGAATCAGGCCTGGCGGGCTGTCCGGGCTCAAGTGCAATGTGTCAGGCCTGGCAGCCTGTCCGGGCCCAAGTGCAGTGAGTCAGGCGTGGCGGGCTATCCAGGACCTAGTGCAATGAGTCATTCCTGGCGGGCTATCCAGGACCTAGTGCACTGAGTCAAGCCTGGCGGGCTGTCCGGGATCTAGCGCACTGAGTCAAGCCTCCCAGCCAGCAGCCCTACGGAAATCTGACGTTTAGGACAAAAGAGTAGACAGATATTACATCGTTCTTACGTAGATCCACTGGTTACGACATCGCACCGATGGCCGTTTATGTAGGGGATCTGCCCTTACGGTAATCATGCCCGTTGAAAAGCCTAGTGCATATCTCACACTAACCGTGGTAAGACAGCCTAGCCAGCAAATCCACGTCAGTCCGACGTAGAATTCTACCCATTGATGGGCGGTGAGTCACCCATCTGGCGCCTACCCGAGCCTTGGTCTATTTCACTTCTAAAGTGGGTATTATGATCAACATCAGTAAAAACAACCACTACTACAATAACAACAACAACAACAACCACAGAAACAAAACGAGTAGCATGTACTGCTTAACAATGTGCATAATCATTGTAATCACGTTACATCTGGATTAGTCGGACAAACGGAATGCACTTTCTTCATTTCTGTACTCTTCATCCTTCTTCTGCTGCTTTTCTATGGTACCATTTCTGCCCTAGCTCTCTGATGATTGTATCTGACCTTTGACTGTGTACATGTCACCTCTCTCCTTCATGTGTACATGTCACCTCTCTCCTTCACTGTGTACATGGCACCTTTCTCCTTCACTGTGTACATGTCACCTCTCTCCTTCACTGTGTACATGTCACCTCTCTCCTTCACTGTGTACATGTCATATCTCTCTTTCACTGTGTGCATGTCACCTCTCTCCTTCACTGTGTACATGTCACCTCTCTCCTTCACTGTGTACATGTCACCTCTCTCCTTCACTGTGCACATGTCACCTCTCTCCTTCACTGTGCACATGTCACCTCTCTCCTTCACTGTGTACCTGCCACCTCTTTCCTTTACTGTGTACATGTCACCTCTCTCCTTCACTGTGTACATGTCACCTCTTTCCTTTACTGTGTACATGTCACCTCTCTCCTTCACTGTGTACATGTCACCTCTCTCCTTCACTGTGTATATGTCACCTCTCTCCTTCACTGTGTACATGTCACCTCTCTCCTTCACTGTGTACATGTCACCTCTCTCCTTCACTGTATACATGTCACCTCTTTCCTTTACTGTGTACATGTCACCTCTCTCCTTCACTGTGTACATGTCACCTCTCCCCTTCACTGTGTGCATGTCACATCTCTCCTTCACTGTGTACATGTCACCTCTCTCCTTCACTGTGTACATGTCACCTCTCCCCTTCACTGTGTACATGTCACCTCTCTCCTTCACTGTGTACATGTCACATCTCTCTTTCACTGTGTGCATGTCACCTCTCTCCTCCACTGTGTACATGTCACCTCTCTCCTTCACTGTGTACATGTCACCTCTCTCCTTTACTGTGTACATGTTACCTCTCTCCTTTACTGTGTATATGTCACCTTTCTCCTTCACTGTGTACATGTCACCTATCTCTTTCACTGTGTACATGTCATCTCTCTCTCCGGCACAGTGTACGTGTCACTTCTCCCTGTCACTGCGTATTACTGTATTTCGTTTCTCTTTCACTGTGTACATGTCACAGATATCTGTCGCCAGTACACTGTGTACATGTCGCAGATATCTGTCGCCAGTACATTATGTACATGTCAGTTGTCTCTGTCGCTAGTACGGTTTGTACTCGTCACTGCCTTATAACCGCCAGTACACTTTGTACCTGCCGGTTTTTTTCTGTAACTAATGCACTAAATACCTCACTTCAAAAGCTTTGCCCCGTTTCTACAAGTTAAGTGTGCTCATGCATACAATGAGTAGGGAACACGTGTCTGTCTGTTCTCCTATTATCCCGCTCCTGGTCCACCCCGTTCCTACATCTACCAGAGCTAAAAATGTTGCAGAAAGAGAAAGTTATGTGTTGCAAAGCCTCGGGACCAAGGAGGTTATAAATAGCTATTTATAACTTCCTTGCTCGGGTCAGAAATAATCCAGAAAGGACTGCAATAAAACGCAACGGTGAAGGAAAGACAAAACTAGCTTTCGAACAATGGTTTTCTTCAGGCAAAAATTTGCAGTAGGGGACAAGGTGGTCTAGAGGTAAGGTGCTCGCCTCTCGTGCCAAGGGTCCCGGGTTCGAAACCCGGGCCGTGCAGGCATGTTGGAAGTTTGGGATTTTTCTCATATTTTCGTGTCCCTGATTCTATTGAGGGGTAGGATCGAGTACCTAGTCTTCTCGGATAAGGACGAAAAAATTCGGAGGGCCCGTGTGCACGTTGCGCACGTTAAAGATATCTTGGCAGTTGGAAATCGTAAAGAGCAGGCCGAACAGGCCGCTGCCCGGGCAAAATTAAATTAAATTCATCTCTACCAGTCCCTCCCCCCTCATCTCCCCCCCCCCCCAAAAAAAAAAAAAAAAACGCCGACCGGCGCTGCACTGTGGCGACGACGTGCCTGCTCCAGTTATAACTGGGCTGCAATGGCACAAAGGCAAAATTTCCCAAATGGGATTAAAGAGTTATACAAATACAAATACAAATACAAATAGTATGGAAAGAAATTTAAATAAATTGCAAAAATTTCCCTTACACGAGGCTTTGTTACATACAACTTTGTTCTTTTCTGCCATATTATGACATTGCTTCAGGCCTTGGTAAGACCTCACAGACTTTTCTGTTTATACATCCTGTTTGGTCACTCTCCCAGAGCTATACAGTTCACACAAGAGGGAGATGAATGGAGACAGCTGGTTGCTTATCAACTTTTAATCACGAGCAAAAATGACATTGGTAAGTGGGAATATTGCGGAAGTTGCGCATTTTTGTCAGTACGCGTGATATAAGTTCCCACAGGCTGGCACGATTTGTCAGTCTGGTTTATTGTGCAGTAATTATTGGGACCAACTTTGTCCTGGACATTTTTGTCCAGAGAGAGAGAGACAGACAGACAGACAGACAAGGAGAGAGAGAGGGAGAGAGACAGAGAAAGAGGGAGAGACTGATTCACAGAAAGAGGGAGAGAGACAGAGAAAGAGAAGGAGACTGATTCAGAGAGAGAGGGAGAGAGACAGAGAAAGAGGAAGAGACTGATTCACAGAGAGAGGGAGAGAGACAGAGAAAGAGGGAGAGATTGATTCACAGAGAGAGGGACAGAGAGAAAGATAAAAAGGGAGAGACTGATTCACAGAGAGAGGAAGCCACACACACACACACACCGAAAGAGAGAGAGAAAGAGACAGACAGAGAGACGAACAGACAGAGAAAGAGACTGACTCACACACACAGAAGAGATAGAAAGAAAGACACACACACACTCAGATAGAGGGAGACAGAAAGAAAGACAAACAGAGAGAGATGCACACTCAGAGATAGAGAGAGAGAGAGAGAATGAGAGAGAGAGAGAGATCATTGCAAAGCAGAAAGTCAAAACAAAATTGAACAACTTGCACATATTTCTGCAGGTATAGAGCGGACACTGGGCAGTGTTTTCTATCTGAGTGGTCACTTTAGTCAGGAGGAGCTGCTGTGGTTTCTCGGCTCCCAGAGCAGAGGCATCGGTGAGTACTTTGTCATGTTGAGCTGGAGTTCTGATCAATGTAGAACCCAGAGAATCATAGATGGCACCACAGGACGTTCATCGTTCATAGTTCAGAATTCAATGATAATACCTCCATTAAGTCTTGTACGTTTGGTTCAGTATGAACGTATGTTTCACCGGGTATTTTTTTATTTTAGCCTGTTTGAAGAGTGGAAATGCGCTGGTTATGTTTGTTTGAGAGTGGCTAATACCAAAGATACTAGATGCAATAAAATGAGTCAGCTAGCGCGTTTAACGTGCGTGTTTTTTACCTTGTCGAGAAAATGAGGGATTGTGGCCGGAAGGAAAAGGAGCAAATAAGCATATAACATTACATCACAAACATATATCTCGAAAAGTTTTTAACCAATTGGAATAACACTTATATATAATGAAACTAGGAGTGAGAGAGCCACTTTCACAACAAAAACCTCAAAATCCGCAAAATGTTACATACAACTATTTGCCAAACACCCCGCGATTTATAAGTACTAGATGACGCACCCCCACCCCCCCCCCCCTTGCCTTCTCTGTCTCTGTCTGTCTGTCTGTCTGCCTGTCTGTGTCTGCCTGTCTGTGTCTGTCTGTCTGTCTGCCTGTCTGTCTCTCTTTCTCTCTCTCTCTCGCGCGCGCTCTCTCTCTCTCTCTGGCTCTCTCTCTCTCTCTGGCTCTCTCTCTCTCTCTCTCTCTCTCTCCCGCTCTCTCTCTCCCGCTCTCTCTCTCTCTCTCTCTCTCTCTCTCTCGCTCTCTCTCCCCCCCTCTCTCTCTCTCTCTCTCTCTCTCTCTCTCTAATAAAAACTACCTTGAAATCTTAAATGCCTCTTAATTGACTTCGTATTACTAAGCCGACCCGGGCAAGATTAACCTTGCAAATTTTCCTTGTACCATGTCGGACCGTATATATCCAGATCTAGGCCACATTAAACAGGGTCTTTGGATTCGATGCAAAGGCTAACAGAACTTTTCGTTGCCCCACAATTTCTTGCAGAATACACAGATGTGATATCGTTGATTTTCTACGTGTATAAAGAGAGGTCAAGAACGAAAGTTACCATAGAATGCTTTTTAATCTATTGCACAACAATGCTTCTCTGTTTGTGTGGCTAATAAAACTCGTTCAAAAAATAATATTATAAGACTAATTTTTGTGCAAAATGAATGGATGTCCACGTAACTCGACAAACAGTGAAGCAGGAGACAAATTTCATAATCTGTGGCCAAGTTTTGGTTGCTTAAATCTTTACCCTTTAGTTCCATTATAGTAAGATTAATATTCGAGACTTGTGTACATTAATTTATTGAGCCACTCTGTTCGTATCTTCTTTCAGGTAACTTTAAGGCCTGTCAGTTATTTTCACCTTTCCTAAAGAGACGATACAATGAAGAGATGAACTCGGAAAAATATAGGTGAGCGGCCTCTCGCAACAGCATTCTGACAGTGTTGCCCGAGTATGTAGTAAGTAGTTGAGAAATTGGGGTTTCCGGCGAGGTTTGCTAAAGACGTCATTATTTCTAGAGGACAACGCTTGGAGTTTGCTGAAGACGTCATTATTTCTAAAGGGCAACGCACAGGTTTTGCTGCAGACGTCATTATTTCTAAAGGGCAACGCACAGGTTTTGCTGCAGACGTCATTATTTCTAAAGGGCAACGCACAGGTTTTGCTGAAGACGTCATTATTTCTAAAGGGCAACGCACAGGTTTTGATGAAGACGTCATTATTTCTAAAGGGCAACGCACAGGTTTTGCTGAAGACGTCATTATTTCTAGAGGATGACGCTCAGGTTTTGTTGAAGACGTCATTATTTCTAAAGGGCAACGCACAGGTTTAGCTTTAAACGTCATAATTTCTAGAGGACAACGCTCGGGGTTTGCTGAAGACGTCATTATTTCAAGAGGACAACGCATAGGTTTTGATAAAGACGTCATTTCTTCTATTGGAAAACGCATGCTTCGTTAAAGACATCACAAATCCAATAGAAAACATAATTATGCTTTGCCACGTACGTCATTAGTTGTGTATGAAAGCGCATGCGTTGCTGAAAGATATCATCAATTCTACTGGGAAACAATCATAGTCTGCTCAAGGCGGCATTACTTTTATGCTCCATTAAAGAGGTTACTGATCTTGTAGGGAAACACAATATGCTTTGCTAATGAGGAAATTAATTCTATATGAAAACACGATGATGTTTTGCTAAAGACACGATTAATTCTATAGAAAAAATACACGTTTTGCTAAAACTGTCATTGTTTCCATAAGACAACACATGTTTTGCTAAAGACACAAGTTACCATTTTAAATCCTGTACAGCTAGCGAAGGAAGATGAAAACCTGCGTGCCTTGCCAACGGCATTTTTGTTTTCAGAAGGAAAAAAAAACAACTATAGACTTAGGGGCTTAGAAAAGACAACATATATAATTTTATGTGGGAGTTGTCTGTGTGGACAAACCATCAAATCACGGACCTTTGGAAGTTCAAACCTAGTTCACCGGAGGTAATTTGGCCAGAGGACGATCACCGGTTCAGTTTGTCCGCTGGTTGTTTGGTAGTCTAATATCTCTCTCTCTCTCTCTCTCTCTCTCTCTCTCTCTTTCTGTCTCTCTCTCTCTCTCTCTCTCTCCCTCTTCTTTCTCTCCCTCTCTCTCTCTTTCTCTGTCGGCCGCTTTGTACAACGTGACACGGAAAGCACTGTCAGCATGGAACGGAAAATAGGTCGCAGCGGTAAACAATACCCGTCTGTGCATTTCCGCGGGGCGCAAGAGCTTACACATGGCTCTAAAGAGTTTCAATCAACCCAAAAATATGAACACACCACAGTAAACAGATAAGCACGCCGTCTTTGGTGATAGCAGTCTCTTTCAATTCATGTTACGCGGCGACCTAGTTTCGCGATTTGGCTTAAGTGAGATCTCTCTTATAAATACATACTCTCTGATGACACCTAAGACAATTAGTTTCTGATTTTTTTTTAAACTGTTCCTTAGGCTGCAGTGTTGAAAAGAAAAAGAAAGCGAAAAATTACCCCAGGATCCAATCCTCCCTCCAATCACTCCCCTACACACATACCCACACGCATAATTTAGGAATAAGATAAAAACTGTTGTTTTTACTGTTCAAACAGTTTTATGAGGTTGAACTTTTCTGTCCCCAGGAAACTGAATACAACGGATTTCATTGAGTTGATGAGAGAGGAAATTGCCAATAATGAAGACAACGCCAACATGACAGCCTTAGACGCCTTTTACAAGAGCAGCTGGTGGTTTGACAATGTGACCGTTTTCCTGGACATTCTCTTCGTCATTCAGAATGAACTCGCCGTGGATATTATCAACTCCCTAGATGGTTTGTGCTGACTGGTAGATGCATCAAGTGCAGTGATGACCACAGGGCAAGAATACCAGTTGTCACAAAATGCGAGTTTTATGGTGACCTTCCTCCGTTCTGAGCTAATAACTTTAGCTTTGTTCCTCTCATATCAGTGATTAAGTGAAAAACAATCGTAGCCCAGCAATAGAAGCAAAATAACTTAGAT
>OZ007578.1:3883968-4046468 GCA_963931925.1 Onchidella celtica | reverse complement strand
ATACATACATACAGACAGACAGATAGACAGACATACATACATACATACAAACAGACAGATAGACAGACATGCATACAGACAGACAGATAGACAGACAGACAGACCGACAGAGAGACAGACAGACAGACAGACTGATAGAAACAGAGACCCTGTTTTAATCGGTTAAATTGACCTGTACAAACTGCCAAAGGATTCGTTATCTGCTATCTCCACAGCGTGACAACTGACGTGAATGTTTGTTGATTGAGAACTACGTGATCCACGTGAAAAAAAACAGACAGAAAACATGTCCATGAAATCTTCTAGTGGCAAAAGTGCTCATTAGTGATTCTGGAAACTGAAGCCTGTTAATATGCAACTGTTATTAAAGACAAACAAAGACGTTAATTGAGAAAAATGAATAAAATATTTTCTCACTGAAATTGTCCTTGAGAGCGCAAATAATTCGCAAAGAGAAAGAAACAAGACTGAAAATGAGATGCAGTACCCGGCGTGGATATCAGAAAACTAGCCATCCTGGGCAACCATACTGATCAATATATCCAATTATGGTGTCCCGTCTCGTCATGTATAATAATCTATTCACACGACTGAATGGAATCAGTGCACCGAGTGAAATGATAATGATGAACCTGGTGATTAGTTTATTATTCTAGAATTTATTTTTTAACTGTAAGTTTTTTTGTTTTTTTTTTAATTTTATTTCACTTTACCTGAGAGATGAATGAAGTCGATAGAAATCCCTGCCAGTAGATCACTCCTAGAACATTGACGAAATATAAAAACCACAGAAAAACTGCCATTTTCTGTATTCTCTTTAAGTTTGCGTTTCATTGTATTATTTGGGTATTATTTCTTACGCCAGGCTTTGTTACATACAACTTTTTTTCTTTTTGCCCAATTTTAACACTCTTATAACAGATCTCCGCCGGTCAGGGATGAACATGAGATGTTATATCTTAAGTCTGCGCGAGCACCAGCCGATTCTGATGGGCCGATTAATTGTAGGGTGACGACAATGAGTTTCACTGAGATCTCACACACCAGTCAAATCCCTGCATCTCACTGGAAAAGCTCAATTTCGTGACGTCACCAATTCACTAATCGTCCACTCAAAATGGGTTCATGACCTCATATGCTGTTTTGGCTATCTGCTCTGTCGGAGCAGCGTCACTTCTATTTGAGCAGGCTTTAGCGTCTCACTGTTCACGGGGACGATCGATATTGTCTCACCCCCTCCCCCCCCCCACCCCGCGTTGCTCCTCGCACTCGTTGACCTTTCTCCCCCCCCCCCTTCCCGCTTCTAACTTTTTCCCTATGATGTCTCGCGGTGTGACCTGTTTTGTTTTACTGTAGAAAATCTGGAATGTACCATATTATTTCGAGACGAACTTGTTTACGCTAGGTTGGCCTTGAAGTGGTGTAATTCAATGACGTGTTTTTGTGTGACTGGGTTGTTTGCATGTGTCCCGAATGTTCCAGGTCCGTCTCGGGCTAGTTAGGGGAGCAGGTCAGTTCGTGAAAGTTTGGTCAGAATTTGTGTATATTATAGCCTATATAAAGAGAGGATGGCCGGGCGAGGGTGTGTGTGTGTGTAAAATCTAGTTAAACGGTCAGATTTGTGTGCCTTCCCCGCTAGGCGTAAGTCGGTTGTGAGCTATCACGTTTCCATCTAGCAGTTATTGAATTTTAGTATCTAGTGTTCAACGGATCTCGTGTTTAATTTATTTTACATCAGTTCATGACAGTATCGTTTTTAAAAGCTAGCAGTTCAGATCATCCAACTCTCCCGACTGAACGGACTGCAATTTACTTCAACTGTTTCACAGGCCAATGCATGAGTGACAGTCATTATCGCAATGGTCACATCTGTAGGTGGTCTCAGTACTGGCCGGGTTGTCGCGCTCTCTTCAGCAGGCCCGTTAGTCTTCTTCTGTGGCCATCACTTTCTTCCCCCCTGCCTGAAGATCTTGAATCTGCCAAAATTCGTCTGCCTGCCCATCATTTAACTCACTGTTCCATGTGTTAGTAGCCTTAGCATGTTGCTGATTTGTCCATCGCTTCATTCTTACATTCTCACTGTGTCGACCTTCCCAGTTGTTGTGGTTGTTGTTTTTTGTCTACTATGTTTACCATTTTCCTGCTGAGTCCGTTTCAATCCACAACCAATTTTTGAAGGGCATTCTTGATGCTTTGAACGCCATGCACAGCGAACAGCATTCACTAATTTCGGTGAACATTTTTACTATATTATTCATGTCAAGAGTTCCTTAAAATGTGAAACATGCCAATAAAGATCTCACCTCATATGTTCCCTTGTAGCATTCGATCAAAAAGGTAGAAATGTTGGTAGAGAGCACGGTTTTGTTCTGCATACTTTCGTTTGGCCGTGTAGAAGCGTTTGGCTATACAGAAAATCAGACAGTTGCAACTTCGCCTTACCAGCCTTGTCAGTATTGATACTATAGTGTTTGCCTGTTCCAAATGCTGCGATGTTTCCCTCATAGTGTCCAGAAGGACATGCAGAAATAATTCCATAGTTGCCTTCCCATCCCGCATCAATTTGTCTTAACAGAAAATTATTCTTCTGAAGTGCTTCAGATTGGAAGGATAACATATTTACGTCTAAAAAGTATAGTAACATCTATAACTGGGCGTTATCACAAACATTGGAAGTTAACAGTAAACACAGGTCAGCGAACATTAAATTTCCCCTAATCTATTTCTGCCCAACCCGTGATAAACGTCACATTATAAGTTTCACTTAATTAAATTTATTCAACTTTTAGAATTTCTCATTCAGTTTTATTGTCATTCGCAAGTAATATCTCTCGACTTTCCAGATACAACCTTGTCCTACTGCAGGATGACGTCATGCTCCAGAAAACTCAAATGAAAATGGCAGCGTTAAAACATTGGATTAGTTGTTAAGGAAACCTAGACTAAATTATACAAAGCCGAACAGAAAACTATTGAGTTGTGTTGCACTGCAGCTAACCTATAGCTTACTTTGTAGAATACTGCGGTCCTCCAGCATGACGCTTGAAAGAGTCCACAAGTAAACACAGAAAAAGGAACCAAACGTGGTTAAACTTAAGAAGAATGTTTTTAGGGGTGTGCAGTTTAATTACAAAGCCAAATATATAGAAAATACAGAGGTGTGTTCATTACTCGATAATGGCTTACAATGTAAAATGCCATGCGCCATCTTACAGCAGCCAGTTTAACACTGGTTTGGCATATGGAGTGATCCTTGAGTGATGGATTCGCTATGGGTATGAAAATAAATGTTGTGATGCACTGAGAGCCTGGGCGCTAACAGGATGGAGTGCTATAGTTATAAAAGCGATGTATTACTGGTGGTATTCTCTCCATTGTTTTGTTTCTTTTTTAAGGGGAGGGGAAGGGGATTCGAGAAGTACGTGGATGTGCAGCTGTCTGTGGTTGCGGTGATATCTCCAGGTGTCCCAGTCTGGACTTGCAGAGTGGCGAGCAGACCTTGCACTGGAAATCAGTTTGTGTCATAGGGATGGATGCTGTTCTGTGGTGTTCTTCTTGGGTGGCCTGGACTCTGCCAGAGCCCTCTTAATGCACGGACACACTGAACAGTTACCCGGAGCCTCAAGCGTTGAGAGGGCCCTTGTATGCAAATGTACATTGGTTTTTTAAACTGGGAAGACAAGTTCTCACATTACGAAAGAATCTGCCCAAGGCCCATAAATTTGTTAAGACGGCCCTGGACTCCGCTCTGTGGCGCTGTTCTTCGGTAGCCGGCGAATATATATCATTCTAATTATTATTATCACTATCTCGCCATTTCATTGGCAGTAAGTTGTTTCTCTTCTCATTCTGTTTGTCTCTCTCTCACCATCTTCCCCCATCATGTCTCCCCACTCAGCATGTCTGATTTACCCTCGTGTATGTCAGAATATCATGATCAAATGATATTAAATTAAGTCCTTGTCTTCTCAAGTAATTATTGGAGAAAATAGTTTCCATGTGCTGTTACTTTAGACGTAATCAAATGAGTAATGCTGCAAAGTAATGAATTTGAATTTATCAACCCGAAAGTGTAACAAGATACTCGAAAGGTTTAAACACGGTTTTGGCCAGCAATCATGTGAATTTACATGGAATTTGCTGTAATGACAGGGATTTATCTCATGATTCCCGGAAAATGAAGTAATTTTCAATCAATCTCAATAACTCTTGATTAGACCACATGAAAATGAAATAACTTGCAAATCACATCGTGACCCTAGACAGAAGTTAGGGCAAATTTGGTCTGTAGACCTTGGCGTGCACTGATCGGCCGTCTGGTTGGACGGTGACGACATCACACAAAGTTTCAATGAGAAATTGCGCACCAGCCAACTACTAGTTGGATTTCAGTGAAATTCAATTTCCTGATGTCACCATCCAATTAGTCGGACGATCGAAATTGACTGGTGCACTCCCAGATTTCAATGAAATAATGGGGGGGGGGGGGAGCGTGGGAAAGTAAAAGTGGACTTAAGTAGTAATCAATAGTTGAGACGGGACGTAATAAAATTAATGTGTCTGAACGGCCCTGGGCAGTGATCCATGTAGATCTGAGTACTGATCATCTGTGTTTGTCTTCATGTCCTAACGTGTGACATTAACTGGGATCACATAAGTGTAAGGCCCCGTGACGTGGAAAAAAAAAAAAAACTTGCATTCAATATTTGACAATTATTTTCAGCTTCCACCTCCACCCCTACCCCGTTGACAGGGGCGTGTTTAAATGTTGCCAGGGGCGTGTAGTCCAATTACTGAGCCAAACATAAAAGATACCGAGTATTGTTCATCGTCCAGCAATGGTGTATAGCGTAAAAGACTACGCGCCCCGAACAAGACCACATAAAGATATGAGACCGTGTATCACTGAGTAGAAATGACATTAGTTTGTTGGGTTTTTTTTCACCCGACATAATCATACAGATTATATGAGAATTTTAAGTACATTAGACAAAAACAAAGAAGAAAACCTTCAGTAACTTCTGAGACTCATTAATTTTTGTATGTTTATTGTGGTATACAGATTTGATGCCGTGTATGGCTAGGTGAAAATCTCAGTACTTCCCTGTCGGCGATGGTTATAAACTTTCGATAAGAGTTTTTATCAGATTCTGTAACTAAATATTTCATAACCATTAGACCATTAAGAGCAGAGTCTTGTCAATACACAATTGGAGCACTCCGAGTTCGGCCGTGTATTTCAGGAAAGTCATTCGCTATTGCTTTACTGCCCGAGCTTTGTGTGAAGTAGATGATGATACTGAGTAGGGGAGAAAGACACAGGGAGGGGGAGGCCGGGACGCGTGATTTTTTTCCTTACTAGCTTTAGCAAATTCAGGAGCGTGGCAGCAACACACCCCCAAACACAGGTCATCGGCTAAGGGATTTCTCGTCCTATCGAACACTGCCATGGGTGCTGCAATCTCTGGACTGTGCCTGATATGACTCTGAACGTCACCGAAAATCCCTGGGATGAGTTGGAGCCGTCCTGTGTTTGGGGGTGTGTTGCTGCCCCGTTCCTGAATTTGCTAAAGCTCGTACGGAAAAAAATTGGGACGAGAGAGGGTTTTGCTTCCAGCATAAGAAAGGCGCGCTGTCATTACTCACCAATTAATTAATAAGTCTGCACTAATTATGACGCGCCATCGACCCAAGAAATGAAGGGAAAAGGCAGTGGGGGGGGGGGGGAGACTTAACTTTATTTTGATAAATTAAACGTAACGAAGTATGATACCCCTTCACGCTTCATTCAAGAGGAAGGGAGGGCGGGACATCGTCTGTTTCCAGAAATTCGGGGTCAGAATTGAGACATGTAAGGAGCGGCACTTCCTATGGAAGCTGAAACCAAACTGCCGTGCTAGAGAAAAAGATGATGTCCCTACAAGATGGTGCCCCTACAAGATGGTGTCCCAGCAAGATGGTGTCCCCACCGTAGCAAACTGTGGCGCGTGGCAGTACGGCTTTTCCAGGCATCAGCCTAGACAATACTTCCTGGATTTTAAACCTGACCCCTGCCTGAACCCTGGCGCAGACCATTACCCACAGTGACAACTGATCCTACCAAAGCACTTCCAGATAAATGACCTTGTGCACTAAGTCTTGGATTGTTTTGTTCCCAACGAAATGATACATCTCAGTATCTATCATCTCCGATTTGCTTACATCTATTCAGCTATAGGCTTTCAGGCATAAAATTACTCAACATCAAGGAGATAGATCTTTCTGTGATGTTCTGGGGATGATTTGTGATCCGTGAAAATATCTCGTATTTCTGTCTGCTCTGTAATTATTGGTTAGATCGCCTGGGCGGCTGGGGAGCTCTGCAGAAATCAAGAAGAATGGGGTGTACATTAATTCAGCGCTGTCTGTCTGTGTGTCCTGTGGGTGCTTTAAGGTACATATTATTGTTATGCTGGGGGGGGGGGGGAAGAAGGGAGGCCGGGATGAGAGGGGATTTACTCCCAGCACAAGAATAGGGTACACTGAAAAGGGAGGGGGAGGTACGGACAGCCTACATAACTTTTTCTGTTTAATTACAGAAATTTGGAGGGTTTCATTTCCTTTGTTTTTGTTTTTGTTTTTAGACAAATTAATTTGAATGAATTATATAAAACACCAACACCAAAAAAGCTGCAGACATTCACTAATCGATGTCTCAGAAACATCCTCCACATCAGGTGGCCAGAAGTCATCTCCAACGAAGAACTGTGGGACAGGGTGAGACAAGCCCCAATTGAAACTGAGATAAAGAAACGGAAATGGGGATGGATCGGCCACAGGTTACGAAAAGTCTGAATGCAACATCACCAGGCAGGCTCTGGTCTGGAACCCACAAGGAAAGCGGGAAAGTGGGTCGACCAAAACAGACTTGGCGCAGGAGTATCGATGCTGAGGTGAAGCAGAGAGTATAGATGTATAGAGAGATCACACTTCCGCCAAATCGCGAAACTAGGTCGCTGCGGTAAACAAGAAACTGAAGAATTGAAAGAGGCGGCCTTCACCAAAGATAGTGTGCATATCTGTTTACTGTGGTTTATTCATATTTTTGGGCTCACTGAAACTATTTACAGCCTTTTGTAAGTTCTTACGCCCTGTGGAAATGCGCAAACTGCTATTGTTTACCGCAGCGACCTACTTTCCCTTCCATGCTAACAATGGTTTGGCGGAGCCTCCCGTGTCTCGCAGTGCAAATCGACCAATAGTGAAACCTCTCTATACATCTATACTCTCTGGGTGAAGGCAGCCGGAATGACGTGGGCGGAGCTTAGGAGGACCTGCCAGAGCCGCCTGCGTTGGAGGAGTGTTGTTGCGGCCCTGTGTTCCTCCAGGAATCAAGAGGCTTAAAGACGATATAAAAGGCGTGTTTCTAATGAAACAGTCACACAGCTCATCGTCATGGTGCTAACCTTTTGGCCTAAGTCAGACATAGGCCAAAACAGAATGTACCTGTTACGTCATTTCCCTATCCATGGTGCATCTATTAATGTAAAAATCATTCAAAAGTGCCAAGCCATTATCCTGGAAATAAAATTTTCTGTAATGGCCTCTCGTTCATAGACGTAGGCCATTTTGGTTCTGGGGTTATTTCAGCCCAACGTGGATGGAGGCCACTTGAGTCATTTTGGCCTAAGTCTGACTGCATTGCAAAAGAATAAATACATTTTTTTGCGATTTTCTCAGAAGTACAAAAAATGACTTAGGCCAAAAGGTCAGCACCATGACGTCATGTGAAATGTAACATAAGGTTTTCCTACGTCAAGGTCAGGTCGTATCATGAACATTCAAGATTCGGATGGCCGTGTGCTCGTAAATGGGAGAGGGGTGGGTTCAGACCCAGCAATGGTAGACAGGTAATTTCTCTAGCTGCAGACAACAGATCGGCTAGATCACTGGTTCTCAACCCCTGGACGGTAGAATTGATTTCCAGGGGTGCGGAAAGAAAGAAAAGGGCGACGAGGGTGCGGAGGCGATGACCGGGAGGGGGGGGGGGTGATTTAGGGGCAAATCTAGGAGAGATACTGACTGGTTCAACAGCATGCGGAGATAGGTTTTATGTATAGAAAAGGATTCTTTTTCCCCCCTTTTTTATAGTGCATTTGATGAAGAATGTTTTCTGTTTAATAATGAACTAGATGACGTGCCCGGAATAAAGAATCATGTGCTCTCTCTCTCTCTCTCTCTCTCTCTCTCTCTCTCTCTTTTCTCTCTCTCTCTCTCTCTCTCTCTCTCTTTCTCTCTCTCTCTCTCTCTCTCTCTCTCTCTTTCTCTCTCTCTCTCTCTCTCTCTCTCTCTCTTTCTCTCTCTCTCTCCCTTTCTCTCTCTCTCTCTCTCTCTCTCTCTCTTTCTCTCTCTCTCTCTCTCTCTCTCTCTCTTTCTCTCTCTCTCTCTCTCTCTCTCTCTCTCTCTCTCTCTCTTACAATAAAAGTAGCTATCTGCAGTCTTACTTCAGAACTCATGCGCGCCAGGACACTGCGCACCAACCTTGATATGGTTACTTTTTATGTCATGCACGGTACTTTAATCAAAGAGTTTATATATAGCTAGAGGTCAGACTAGCGCTACGGAAGTCTCCGCGTGGCGTCGTCGGTAGGTGAAGTAAAGATGGCGGCCAACTTACGGCAAGCCTGCCTCGACTTAGACAATACGGCTAAAGTAAACAAATCCAGGCCTAAAATAATACGGTCTTTCAGATTGTTTGAAAGGAGATTACAGTAGTAATGAGCAGACTTAATTTATGGATTGGGTGAACCACGAAAATGTAAAAAATGTAATCCCACCAAAAGAAAAAAACAAACATGAATTATGACAAAATACAAAATGTACGGATGAATTTGAACCTCCAGCTCTAAAGAGGAATGAACAAGAATAAAATACTGAGGCCTTCCGACAAAAACTACTTTCGTTAGCATTGGCCTTGACACAGTATTTGCAATCGCTTGCTGTAAGAAAAGATGGCTGCCGGGCTTTCTATTTGCGGCTATGTGACGTGATCGAGTCTTACCTCTATTTATTATAAACTCTTTGACTATAATAGAATGGAGCCAAGATGGAGGATGAAAATGACAGCACGATGAAACAATACATTTTCTATAAATTCAAGAACCAAACTAATCAAAATGATAAAAACTTCCGTGCACCCTCCGCGGTATTTGAAATGAACATGTAAAATTGGGTTAGTATAGGTGGTCTAATAAAAAAGCCTTTTGCGTGTTCAAAGGTGGAGATTTTGTGAAATGTGTAATAGATAATCAACACGTCTATTGCCATTAATAAGGCTTTGAAAAACTTACCGTCATCATTTGTATGTAGTCTGTGTTCTAGTGGCATGTATCCCCAGGGTTTGAATAGGCATTTCGGTGGGGGGGGGGGGGGGGAGGGGGAGTGGGTGGGTTGGAGAAGGAGAGTGCTATGAAAGATGGTTTGAAGCCTAAAGGGGCGATTGGCGGCAAAATTCTGAGAAGCACTGGGCTAGATAGACCATCCAATGAATTCACTGCAAAATTTTAATGTAGAAAGTAAAGGATTTTTAAAAATATTTTTTATTGCCCCAGTGGTGATATGGACCGGGCATTTGTTGCGTTAATCCATACTCCATACTGGTCAGGGCTAAATTCCGTAAATGATATGGGGACTGCTGTACTCTTATGTTAGTCTGATGAGCATTTGCTTGAGGAATGTTTGCACCCAATCTCTTACGTTATTCTTTTTGTTGGTTGTGAGGACGCTGGATGAAAATATTGACTCTGTGTATTTGGTCTGAAGGAGTCAACATTACTCTAGGCGCTAGAAGGTCTGGGAAATTCTCAACTGGCGGCGAATAGCTGTTTCTTTTGTTGTTAATGTTGTCTTTCGTCTCTACGGCCGGTCATTATCTAAGCAAAAGATGCCAACTAGTCTCTCTCTCTCTCTCTCTCTCTCTCTCTCTCTCTCTGTCTCTCTCTCTCTCTCTCTCTCTTTTTTTTTTCTTTATTTCTCCCCCTCTCTCTCTCTCTCACACACACACACTCTCTTTCTCTCTTTCTTTCTCTTTCTCTCCCTTTCCCCTCCAACCATTCACATCGGCTTGGTTAAGAATAACAGATAAAAATATCAAATTTGAACAGTTGCTAAGAAGTTTATTCTACTATTGGTGAGATTAGCAAGGAAGGAGATCATTACAGAATCAAGCAATTGATTACATCAGCTGATTAGGACAGCAGTCAGTTTTACTTCCCCTCAGGCTGGTCATTACCAGCAGCCTGGTAACGCCGTGTGTCCGAGAGTTGGGGCTACAACTTCTCCTGTTTTGTGGTTTCCCGGGGTCCTGAATTTTTTTTCCTACGAGCTTTAGCAAATTCAGGAACGGGGCAGCAACACACCCCCAAACACAGGACAGCTCCAACTCATCCCAGGGATTTTCGGTGACGTTCAGAGTCATATCAGGCACAGTCCAGAGATTGCAGCACCCATGGCAGTGTTCGATAGGACGAAAAATCCCTTAGCCGATGACCTGTGTTTGGGGGTGTGTTGCTGCCCCGCTCCTGAATTTGCTAAAGCTCGTACGGAAAAAAATCAAGCTTCCGGGAGAGGATGTACAGCTGATCAGGGCTTCTCAACCAGTGGTCGGGGGTCACAAGGACAATCAGGAGTTGATCATAAAATGGTCATTGTTCCCTAAAACTGCAGATGCTAGTTTTTACCACTTTCAGGAGAAGGTGAAAATTGTTTATTTTAGCACAACTAGTCTAGAGACGATGACTTCTTGAAAGTTTGCGATTCGACTATTTTGTCAGCTTACGAGTCTGGAACCAAGATCATTCGATGAGGCTTATGCAGATGAATATAGATAAAAATCAATTTTGGGAATTTTTCAGTTACTTCAGTCTTAGGGAACGGTGACGCTTGGAAAGAACTGCTGCCTTTGTCGTTATTGCTGACTTATCCACTTAACAGATATTAACAAAGTGGCATTTAAACCTGGCCCTCCCCCCACCCCCCTTTCAAATCTCATCCCCCCACCCCCCCCCCCCACCCCCACCACCACCAAAATAAAGAGCAAGGAAAGTTGATTTGCTACTACCAAATGATTAGAAAAAAACAACGTGTCATGTTTCCCTTCTCTCCCATCTAAACTTTCCGTGGCTGTAGTTTTCTTAAACTGCTTTAGGACTCCTGAATCAAAAAAAGATGAGAACCTCTACATCATGCCGCTCACAGTATGGCTTTTCCCGGATTTGGAATTGTATTAGCCAGCTATTTATGACTCAGGATTGGGGGAACATTGATTTTAGATTCTTTACAGAGCCTGGGTTACCGTGCTTCAGTTTGTTTATTTCTATATACCTGTTGTTGTTGTTGTTGTTGTTGCTGTTTTTAATGATTTGTATTTGTATTTGTAAACTTCTTTAATCCCATTTGGGAAATTTGCCTCTGTGCCATTGCACTTTTGCAGCCCAGTTATAACTGGGGAGGGGGGGGTGGTAGGGATGAATTTTATTTTAATTTTGCCCAGGCAGCGGCCTGTCCGGCCTGCTCATTTCGATTTCCAACTGCCAAGGTATCTTTAACGTGCACGACATGCACACGGGCCCTCCGAATTTTTTCGTCCTTATCCGAGAAGACTAGGTACTCGATCCTACCCCCCCCCCCCCAATAGGATCAGGGACACGAAAATATGAGAAAAATCCCAAACTTCCAACATGCCTGCACCGGCCGGGTTTTGAACCCGGGACCCTTGGCATGAGAGGCGAGCACCTTGCCCCCAGACCACCTTGTCCCATGATGTCGATAGGGGTGAGTGGAGCTGAAAGAGGATGAGACTGGTACAATTTATTTAGGTTCGGCGTGCACTGGCAAAGTTCTATCGGCCAGCTAGTTAGCAGCCTCACGACATTGACCTTCAGTGAGGCCTGTCGTCCCACTACCAGTCCACTAGTTGGATAGTTACGTCACGACATTGACTTCTTGACCTCCAGTGAGGCCTGACATCCCACTAGCAGCCAGCTAGCTAGATAGTTACGTCACGACATTGACATCCAGTGAGGCCTGACATCCCACTAGCAGCCAGCTAGCTAGATAGTTACGTCACGACATTGACCTCCAATGAGGCCTGACATCCCACTAGCAGCCAGCTAGCTAGATAGTTACTTCACGACATTGACCTCCAGTGAGACCTGACATCCCACTAGCAGCCAGCTAGCTAGATAGTTACGTCACGACACTGACCTCCAGTGAGGCCTGACATCCCACTAGCAGCCAGCTAGCTAGATAGTTACGTCACGACATTGACCTCCAGTGAGGCCTGACGCCCCACACCAGCCCACTAGTTGGGTCTCATTGAAACTCAGTATCGTGTGGTCACCATCCGACTATTCGGCCGATTAATGTCGGTTACTGCGAGCCTGGTCTTAAGCACTTGTAATCGATTGAATGATTCCTTTAATCTAAAATCACATCATCCACTGTGAACCATTAATGGCAGTAAAGATTGGGCTTACTACGAATCAGCTGATCTGTAGAATGAAACATTGATGATGGTATTTCCGTGGAGTTATTTTCCCATTAATTTTCTTTCATTTTCCACTCCTATGAACATTTAAAGCATAATAAAAACGTACCCAGTTTGTGATGACATCACTGGCTCATACTTTCCTCTTCTGAAGGTTAACTGAAGCATTGATCTATACAAGTTTCAGAGTTGGATTTACTATAGCTTTCGTTTTTTGTTTTTGTTTAAATTCATGGCTAGTTTCAATATTTGATTTACTGCAGGTTTCAGTGTTTTATTTCATGCAGGTTTCGGTATTTGATTTACTGCAGGTTTCAGTGTTTTATTTCATGCAGGTTTCGGTATTTGATTTACTGCAGGTTTCAGTGTTTTATTTCATGCAGGTTTCGGTATTTGATTTACTGCAGGTTTCAGTGTTTTATTTCATGCAGGTTTCGGTATTTGATTTACTGCAGGTTTCAGTGTTTTATTTCATGCAGGTTTCGGTATTTGATTTACTGCAGGTTTCAGTGTTTTATTTCATGCAGGTTTCGGTATTTGATTTACTGCAGGTTTCAGTGTTTTATTTCATGCAGGTTTCGGTATTTGATTTACTGCAGGTTTCAATGTCTGATCTATTTGCAGGTTTCAATATTTGATTAATTCACAAGTTTGATTTATTGCAAGTTTCAATGTTCGATTTATTGCATGTTTCAATGTTTGATTTATTTGCAAGTTTCAATGTTTGATTTATTGCAGGTTTCAATGTTTGACTTATTGCAAGTTTCAATGTTTTATTTATTGCAGGTTTTAATGTTTGATTTATTTGCCAGTTTCAATGTTTGATTAATTCACAAGTTTGATTTATTGCAAGTTTCAATGTTTGATTTATCACATGTTTCAATGTTTGATTTATTGCAGGTACCTGCTGAGAGTTACGAAGACGTCACGATATTTTTCTCTGACATTGTGGGTTTTACTACAATCGCCGCCTCGTGCTCTCCAATGGAAGTCGTAGACCTACTTAACGCTCTCTATTCTTGTTTCGACGCCCGCTTGGAGCTCTACGACGTCTACAAAGTGGAGACCATCGGAGATGCTTACATGGTGTCTTCAGGTAGGTGGGTGGGTGAGTGGTGGAAGGGGGGGGGGGAGTGGGGGTGTAGGTTGTCCTGTCCTTTCGTGAACAGATGTACTTATGTGGACAGCAAGGGGGGGGGGGACTTATCTAATGACCCCTCCCAGGAACAATTCACTGCAATCTGGCAGTCAGCAAAATTAAAGGATAATTTTAAATATGACCATAAACTGTTGAAGTAAGAAGACTTTCTGGCATGCTTTGAATCTGCTATGGTATGAACATCTGAGAAACTGTGAAAGAAATCAATATTTATGAGGTTTTTGACATCCGTTGGCGTGAGGACAGATGTCCATATCAAGGCATCATAGACTGTCCCTAGGTGAGGATAGCGCATCAAAGAGGTTAAGGGTGGATTATGCCGTCTCATATAAGACCATCAGACATTTGTATAGACCATTTTTACTTCCGCGTTACGGTTGTTTGCGGGGAGCCGCACGACATCGAAAAGCACCAAGTAGGGCAAAAACCTCAACTTGCCTTAGTGATGGCATCTGAGTATGTGCATAGTCTAAGCAAAGATGCATTTTTATGCCAGAACCAGCACGTAACGGGTTTGTACAGTTGGGTGCCCAACAAGATGGCGGCATCGTTGGACCGTTGCCCAACGCTTCCGCTCTACAAGTGGGCCACGCCGCCATTTTGTTTGCAAATCACATGATATGGAGGAGGGTAAATGAAAAGGGTCTATAGATTTAGGCTAGCTGACAGAGAAAGATTCAGTGGAATTGGCGGGCAGGAAAGGGATTTACAAGGAAATAGTTTTGTTTATTTGTTAACGGTGGACCGATCTCTGTGCCCTTTAGAAGACATCTCAGTCAGTTGGTAAAAGTAAATCATTCATAGGTATCCAATACACGTGTAAGCTACCTGTTCCTGGGATGATAATAATCATGATAATAATGGAGACCATTTACATAGCGCTTAATCCAAACAAGTTCGCTCTAGGCGCTTTACAGAAAGTCTTGTTCTCTCGATTTGCATCTCTCTCTCTCTTTCTTTCTCTCTCCCTCTCTCTCTCACTCTCCCTCTCTCTACCTCTCTCTATCCCAGAGCAAATTGTGACGCAGCCTGTTAGGCGCAATTCACAACTCACAACTGTATTATAAAGTACTAGCTGAGCTCCCGGCCCTGCCCGGGATAAATCGATTTATTAGTTTCAGTTCTGGGTGATCATTATGGACCTGCTTCATTTTGCCTGTTCCTTTAGCTTTATTTTATTTTTGTTTGTTTGTTTTTAGATACGTTTTACTGCTCTCCCTTTGTTCGTTGACGCCCTGCGCGTCCCGCCAGCATCCGTCAAATGGCTATGATTTGCGCACGGGTTAGTTTGTTTGTTAGTGAACACATCGCAGGAAGTGATAACGTCATGTGTTAATGGAAAAGAAATATTATAATATTTTCCTAGGCATATGAAAACATAAACCTGTACTTTTGGCAATGCAGCGTCAATCTCCCAATTCCAGACCCATTCTTTTTCCTAGTCGAGGCACATTGAGAACACACAAAGTTTCATACTTCGTAGTCTTAGAACTCAATCTCAGCATGCAAATCAGTCCTAACTGGAAGTTGTTTTGTGAGTGTGATACAGACACCGGAACGAACCTCAATTACGCACATCTGCCGAAAAAATGGACCGAACGCCAATGTGTCGCAACCTAGAAACTAATACAAACGTTCTGCGAGTTGTTAATTATTTTTTTATTTTCTGTGCCGGGGACACTACGACAGTCTATACTAAGCGTTGTATAAAATCTGAGGGCCACCAAATCAGCATTAACGGAGGAGTAGCGAAAGGCGCGCTGCAATTGTCGTAAGGTTTCACTTTTATTAGTATAGATTATAATAATATTTGAATAGATATTAATATTTATTTAATAATGAAAAATAAATTTTTGTTGGTGATGTGGGGGGTTATAGGGATGAATTTTAATCTATTAATTTTAAATTTTGCCCTGGCAGCGGCCTGTTCGGCCTGCTCGTTATGATTTTCAACAGTTACTGTTAAAAACAAAGAGACTGACTTTGGAATTGACTTTTGTCTCTGGCATCTTCCACTTCCCCTCAACTTCCACCCCAAGGCGTGCCTAAGCGGAATGGTAGAAAACATGTGGCAGAGGTGGCAACCATGGCCCTTGACCTGGCTCATCACGCTGGACACATCGGCATTCCACACATTCCAGGCAAGACTTTAACTCTCAGGGCAGGAATGCACACGGGTAAGACAGGGATAAAGCAGTTTTTCATTTTGGTTTGATTTAATATGTAAATAGAGAAATATATTATGTATCACCTCTGCCAAACTGTGAAACCAGATCAGCGCGCTAAACAAGAAATTGGATAGGTGTCTGGATAGATTGCACCATGAGAATGTTGTCAGAGGCACGTAGTCTAGGAAAATGGTGTGTGCCCCAAACAAGAGCCGCACCATATAGAGTGTACGGATCTATCGACAGTGGGTTTTCCATAGTTTTTTGAGTGATTGTAGCATCTGCGGGCTACCCCTTGCCCTCCCCCGGTTTTGTTGTTGTGCTGGTGGCTGAGCATGTGTCCACTACTTTTTTCATGTTATTGTTGACAACCGCCAGAGTGTACTGTACTCCGTGACCTGACATTCTTTTCTAGTGAGTAGTTTTTTTCCTCGCTCGCTTGTTGTCAGGTGTTTTGACTCGTTCAGTAAATATTAGTATGTTCCCGAATATTCGATAACGTTGTGGATACGAATGTTTACGCCAGATTTGGCCTTGGGTGATGTGACCTGATGACGTATTGATGCGTGATTGGTTAGTTTGTGCGAGGGCAAAGGTAACGTTTATTTCGGGAACTTTCTGTAGGAATGTTTCTATATATAGACCTGTGTGAGTGGTTGGTCGGTGAGTAAGTGAGTTTCCTTTTGTGTGGCGTAGATATTTAGTTTCGCTGGTGTCTTCCTAGTAATTTATTGTTCACTATACAGTTATTAAACTTTAGTATTATTTAATCTATCGTCGGATCTCGTGTTTATTTATTTTACAGCTGTAATGGTTTCGTTTTCTAAAGGGTTGTAGTTAGATCAACTAACTCCCCCCTACTATAACGTGCTAGAACAACCTCAGCTGTTACAGTGATTGACACTGTCAAAAGCCGTCGGAGAACGCTTTCTGAGTCTTTCCCAATAAAAGCGTTCAGACGAGCATTGTTCATAGCGCTGACCTATTTTAATCCTATGCGAACTGTGATTGGTTGAGCCTACTGTGATTACCAGTGACCTCAACCAGTAGTTATCCGTCTCGTTACACACATCCTCCCTGGCACTGTAGGGTCAAATAGCAAATTGTACGATAGTGTTCGAACGAACATCGAATATTGGTTAATCGCATTCGAATATTCGACACTGTTTCGAATACCTGCTCATTTCCATACAAAATATACAACTCCCTAGGCGACTTCTCGCGACAAAGGAGACAAAACTGTGCTTGTTGCTTTCTCCTTTCAATAATTTACAGTGTACATTTTACACCATCGAATTATTTTCTTTATGACCAGGCCTATTTTCAGACTAATTCTGTTAAAATTTCAAAACTATCTTTGTCAGGGTTGGGATTTGAATTACCGTGCTGGGTCACGCTTTGTTTATTGCATGGCATCATTGATTTTGGCCAGTGCAAACGTCCTTGAACTGTTCCCGTGGACGGTTTGTTTTTGAAACGCTTTTTCTTGGGGATGGAAAGAAAGTGGGGCAAGATAGAACGAATGGATAAATTAACAGTGACGATGCAGTTTTCGACCCCGTGGTTTGGGTGTACTTTAACAGGGAAAGACGGGGCGAATAAGGAGTGAATAAATTCGTACATAAAACGTTTAGGGTGTAGAGACTTTACGAACGCTTTTGACATAGTTGAGTAACTTTGGCTGTTACTATTAATAGACTGCGAGCTGAGCTCGAAGTGGATGCACCAATCAAATTTGAGCAGTCGCGTGGATTTGCAGAAGATAAGCGGAGACATCTTTATGTTACTTCACTTCCATGTAGATCCTTCCATCTGCGAGGGCGGTCGGCTAAGGTTCAGCCAGAGAGAACCATAAGACTGTTAAATGCATGTCTATGTCCTGGATAGACAATGAAATAATCCACAGCTATTTTCTCCAGTTCCCTGGAATCGTTTCAGGGAACCAATCGTAAGTGTCTTCACAATGATTCGAGATGATGTGAATCTGACCCTAATTTTCCAGTAGAAGTGCTACCAAAGGAATGCAAGACCATAATATTTTACTTGCAATTAAGATCTAGAATGAGTGACTGGTATACACATTTGTAAATTGTAATTGATGTGTCTGGATGAGGCTGGGGATTGCCAGCCCATCCTAGAGCAGATCTAGATCTATCTTAACTACGTCAGTGTGTCTTGACGGTTTGATCCTTTATAAGTAATTAACTGAGTTAACATTGTCGTCTGAGACATAAGAATATTATTTGTGAGATAGTAGGCAGACTATATTTCTGAAGATAAATAATTACTAAGTAAACTGTGAATGAGTCAGAATGATATGGATTTTCTAATCTTTAAGATCCTAGAGGAGACTTCTAGTTATGTATTATACTAGTTTCATTTGATGCTGCTGATGTTGTCTTTTTGATATGTAAGATAGACGAAATTGTTAGGAATTTTAAGTAATAAATTTGTGGCCCTACAAGGTCCTTGATATAACGTACTCGAAATTGTTATTAGTGTATGTGGCATGGTATGGCAGAGTAATTAGTAAAACCTCTCGATATTTATTAAAAATGCAGTCGAACACGTAAATTTATAATTAACCATCCCCGTAAAACACGAGCACAGTAATCCCCATCTGTAACAATCTTCTCGTCGACTGTTATGTACAAGAAAAACAAAATTCAGATCTGAGTGTCGAATAATGTTTAAACTATTTAAACGTATATTTGACACAGGTCACTTTTCGAATATTCAAATAGTTGTGTCGAATATCCTAACACTACTCTCTGGTTTGATGTTGTGTCTTCCAGTAGTGAATGAACGCACGTCAATTTGTCTTCTGCCTTCGATCATCCGATTCTTTTTCATGACGATTCCTGCCTAATTGTGCGCGACGTCGAAACACAATGAGGTCGTGAGTAAACGTCTAGTAAAATGTCAAGTCCTCCCAACTCCAATTAAGGCCCAGCAAGCACTGGTCGGTATGTGACGTCAGGACATTGAGTAGTCAATGAGAACAAACCAGTTGGTTGGTGTGCGAGACTCACTGAAACTGTAGGCCTCTGTGTCACGCCGGTGGTTGGTGGACGCTTGTGACATTGTCTCCTTCTGTCCTTTCATTTTGTTACATTCTGTTTATCCTTCTACTTTTTCCTACCACAGTGTGACCGTCATCATGTCTGCGTGTTTTCTCCAAACTTGGACCCTCAAATTCTCGTCATGCCCAATCCAGCGAGTCGGGAGATCAAAATCGGGTGTGCCCGCCGGGCCTAATTATTGACAGAACATGCTGATTCCGTTAATGAAGTGCTTGAGCTAATTCTTAACCTAATTTCACACACAAAATGGATGTTTTCCCACCATAGCTGCTCGATCTGCTTGCTAACAACAAGTGTTCTTCAATTATGTCCATGACATTATGAAATGACATTTCTGTGTTGCAGTTGTGATCTTTTTGATGTTCTAGTCTTGACGGGAAGAATGGCAGTAATCGCTTGCAAATCGTTCTGATCCGTTGTCTGAGATACAGTGCTTTGTCAGAGTTTTTACATGCTTATTGGTCCTGTGGTGAATTAGTTTCAGAATAGGCTTCACCAACTTTACCAAAAATTCCCAAATTCTGCGACCTTAACCTTGCTCTTAAGTGAAACAAACATTGCATTTCTTACTAGTCAGTTGATATGAGTAGTCTGAGCTTTACTCATGGCCAGTTGTTTGCCTCACTTTTTCCACTCACCACTCTTTTTGATGGCTGACCTACATTCAACTAGCTGGGTTTTTCCCAAAATCTTGGTTTCTACTATTAAACGAATGTAGCATGATGTGAGAGGGGGTGGGGGTGGGCACGGAAAGAAGAATGTGGAGCAATAAACATGAGGACAGGCAGACAGAAAGACAGACAAACAGTCATTGATTTGATTCCCAGAACCTGCACACAGAGTTCACTAACCTGACAACGGAAATTAAAGAGGAAATAGGTCTGGGGAAGGGGTGGAATGGACAACAGACAGAGAAAAAGAGTATCAGATAAACACTCATACACAAAGGCAGACATTGTCATTGTCTGAGTTCCAGTTTCACGGCCCGTCGGCACGATAACAGCCACTTTGCGCCCATCATGGTCTTTTTGGATACTTTATTTATCTTCGGTATTCAGGGCTTTTAAATTTCACAAACAGAATTAAATAGTTTTCGACTAAATTTTATGAAACTGGTAAAATTCTGAAATGTTGTTTTGTATGGATCCGACAAGAGTTTTGCAAATGAGTATAAACGTTATTAAGTCAAGTTGTGGATCTTAGCCTCTCTTAGGGTACAAACATAGAGGCCACCGAATTCGGTCACCGAGCCACTAGGCGCTTTAGGTGAGAAAAATTGCACTATATAATTTCAACAACTGCACATAGAGCCCACCTAGATTCGGTCCGTTTATATAGTGCAATTCTTCTCACCTAAATTGCCTAGTGGCTCGGTGACCGAATTCGGTGGCCTTTGTGTGGTTACCCTTAGAAAGGACAGGACCATAGGAAAAAAAGAAGAAACATTTTGTATAGAACACGCAAATACTCAAGGTAGTTGCCAGGGGACCAGAATTTGCGCCATTTGCAAAGGGACACACAGAGCAATGTGTCACGTGATCAGTGAGGTCAGAAAACATTTCGTGACTATGTATGTGTGAGTGTGTATGTGTTTGTGTGTATGTATGAGAGAGAGAGAGTGCGAGAAAGAGAGGGGGAAAGATGGAGAGAGAGGGAGAGACAGAGAGAATGAGAGCGATTGGAAGAGAGAGAATGAGAGCGATTGGAAAAGAGAGAATGAGCGCGATTGGGAGAGGGGGAATGACAGCGATTGGGAGAGAGGGAATGATACAGGGAGAGAATAAGAGAGCAGGGGAGAGACAGAGAGAGAGAAGACTATCTAGTGCAAGAATTTATTCAGTTCCTACTTGGATGTTCATTCTATATTTTATGAAGATGTATTATAGTAATACAGTAATTAATGGGGGGAATTTTCTTTTCCTTTTCATTGACGATATTCCCCCTCTACCATTTTTTGTCATCCACAAGTTCACTGCCCTGTTTCTTGATCTCCAAGACTGCTCCCTTCCCCCTCGTTCCCCACCTTTTGGCATCAGTTCTTTGGACATTAATTATTATTAGCATCATTAATTTTCATTCTAGGTCAAAGTCAAATAATTTAGTTGTCTTATCTGGGAGCCGAGGACTGTGATCACCAACTTTAATTTTCCTAGCCACGTATTTAAGTCTTTTTAGCTCAGGGCGGTAGTAAAAAATTCTCTAATAGTATTGATTTTTTTGTCCCAAATAGTTTCAAAAAGTATAATTTTTCAGGCTTGTTGAATTCGACCACAACATTTGGTCTGTAACAAGCCCATTCGTTTCCTTGTAGCGTCTGAGTTAGTTAAATTGAGTATCTGATGAGCCAGTCTTAGTGAAGGTTTTAGACTGGAAGTCTTCTTGCTCAAAACTAGGGCTGTCGTCATTCTGTGATCGTGGACTTTGTGAGACTGATTGTGTGTAAATTTACGTGTTTGTGTAGGTGCATGACTGCGGGTACAGCTGGGGGTACAGCTGAGGTTACAGCTGCGGGTACAGCTGAGGGTATAGGTGGGGGTACAGCTGGGGGTACAAGTGGGGGTAGAGCTGGGGATACAGCTGACGGTACAGCTGGGCGTACAGCTGAGGGTACAGCTGAGGGTACAGCTGAGGTTACAGCTGAGGTACAGCTGGGGTACAGCTGAGGTTACAGCTGCGGGTGACATTTTCAGACAGGTTTGGTGGGGGAAGGGGGAGTGGGGCAAAATAATAATAACGTGAAAGAGAGAGAGAGAGAGAAAGAGAAAGAGAGAGGGGGAGAGAGAGAAAGAATGAGACGTGCTTCTTTTTTCAATCGCAATGCGAATTCTTACAAACAGTAAAAAACATGATAATCACACACACACACACATACACACACACACACACACACACACAAAGTCGCTACATTCTCCATGCACTCTTGAATCTGTGACAGGCAAATTGTAGGGAAAATTTTAACTTTCTCTTCTGAACACAAAGATTTCTGACACTGAAGTATTTGATATGTAAAGAGTTGTCACTTCGTATTTGGGTACATGACTCCTTTCTTGCCAATGCCGGCCCATGGCCCAATGCAGGATCAATATTTTCTTATCTGTAGTTAAAATGAGTTTATCTGAATTGTTTTGCAGTTCTTTTACTTGCTAGAGCATGGAATTTCAGAAAATGCCGTTCGTTTCGCTTCTTTAGTAATCTAGGAAACTATTTTGTTCTCATCTGTGTGACAGCTGGCTGAGCCGTGCCGTGCAATTGCCAACTAGCAAATAAAACATTATTTTGATTAAATGTCCTCATGCATATCTGTAGAAAGCACTATGCCTACGGATCCATGAAAGAATTTATTTTCTAACGCGAACCTACAGTGCGTCCTGTCCTTTCTGAGAAAGGCTGAGATCTACAACTTCATTTAAAAACTGTTATACTCTTTTCAGATCCGTCCCAGAAAAAAAAAAAAAAAATTCACTCAGGCAAATTTCACAAATGCGATAAAAAAAAAAGTACGCAAAATTCAAAATATAAAAAAGAAAAGGATGGGGCACAAACAACCTGTGAGAATTTTACCAGTGTCATAAAGTTCACAAGAAACCTTTTAATTTCTATTTAATTTATGAAATTATAAGACTCCGAATACCAAACATAAATAAATATAGACCGTGACAGGTGCACAGCAGCTGTTAGCGTGCCGACACGCCGTAAGACCCAAACCCAGACTCAAAACCCACCAGAGAGCTACTTCACACAGTCCAGAGGGAATATTCAGTGGTTTTACAAGCATGATTTCACGCGCTGACGCAATGCCATTTCCCTGCTCGTGCCGTTATGTCCTCACACAAGACTGTACAGTAACCAGCCTTGTCAGTTGGACAGTGTCCTATCACACTAGCAAGAACAGCTACGCCCCTTGGAAAGCAAAATAAAACATGAAATTTCTATTTGTGAAAGTGGGGTGACATTTTTTTGCACGACAACAGCACAGAACTTACTGGTGGCTTTTTATGTCATCGCTTTCCTCGCTTCCTGCATCTTTTTTCATCCTCGAATGCCTCTCAACTTCCGTCCTCTTTTCCTCCAGTAATCCTGATTTTACTTCTCTTTTTCAGAATAATCCATATTAGTCACATTTTGTCTTTCCTCGGCTTCAGTGGAGATGTTACTAAATTCCATATCATATGTTTTTGTGAACATTTTTATTTGACAGGACCGTCATTCCATTACTTACAGTACTCAGCATAATGGATATGAAATTTTAGAAATACATGTGTGTATAAAGACTAGGGAATTGGACCTGCAACAATGTAAACTTTCCACGACAGAAAAAAGACCATTGTGAAGATAGAAGAGTTCTTTTGGGGATTTAGCTATTGTGTTTGTTGCAATCGTTCCATATTTCAGAGCTCGTGGTAGTTGCCTTTTTTTTCTCCACATATTAGAGGTTGTATTTGTTGCAATCTTTCCACATATTAGAGGCTGTATGTGTTGCAATCGTTCCATACTTAAGAGCTCGCGTTACACCCCTTCCAGTCTGTATAGTGTATTCTGGAAGTATTCTGTTTTTCTCTAACCAATCCCAAGAGTGATACAAAAATTAGCTTACAAATCCAAATGGGTTACACCTTAGACATGGTAAAATTGTACGGACGGTGCCTCTTTTGTTTGACTCGGCTGCTTTATTTATTTTTCTGGATTTGGAGAGTAAAAATGTGATTTCCACTCATTATTCAATGCCCAGAGGATATCAAAAATTACTTTCTATCTTCACTCATTAATTTACTTGGTACATTTAAATCGACATTTTTGCCCCTTTACAGTTTTTCTGCCATGTTATTTTCCCTTTTGGTGCTCCTCCAGCAGTTCGCACTTTTATCCTTTTCCTTCCTGCTTCAGCATCTTCTTCATGGCTCTTTTCTATGCAACAGGAGTGCTCTTCTCTTATGGACGAGTTTGAGAATTAATCAATGAAAAGGACGAATTCCTCAATAGACGAATCCATTCACAATCATTATAATGCCCGTTTCCGCACTGGGGATAATACAACCCTGAGGTTTCTCTGAAAAGTTATGAATTGCTCATATTCCTTCATTGATGAATCGATCGACAGCAGTGATTTAGCAGTAAATGTGCAGTAATTCATTGAGAAATGAAAATTCACCTCACGAACCAAAGATTGAAGAGACAATCATGTATTGTGTACATGTAGATGAAATACCTTAACTAAAAGATTACTCGTCTCTGCTTCAGATTTACATTGTTGTTGTTGTTTTTTTTTTTTGTTTTTTTTAATTGGCTTAAGGCATTTCAGAACTAAATTTGAAATAGTTACAGCAATGCTTTTTATATTGGCAACTTTCACTTGTGTTGGACATTCCGTGACAACAGTTATAAAATTCATAAAGTTACTTCTCGTAAATGAAGCTCACAAAGAACTGATTTTCACCTTTAGGGAGAAGGTATGGACTTAGAAACAATAGGAGATACACCAAATGTGAATTGATGACATGAACGCAATGTTGGTGAAATCACCAATTGTGAATTGAGGTGACGAAATAATGGGCGGCGCTCCTTTCTGCATGTCTAAATTTTGTGTTACTGTAGGAACAATTAAGCCGTTTTTGTTCCAATAAGCGTTTATGTACTGTGGTATCACGCAGAACGTTAGAATGTTCCGTCTTATTTACGTGGTGGAGGAACTTTACTACTCACGCCGAACATGACGTTTAAAAGGGAGAAGGAATGCCGTATTACGGCTTTTGTCCTGCACTTGTTCCATTTGTATTTGCATTTGTATAACTCTTTAATCCCATTTGGAAAATTTGCCTTTGTGCCATTGCAGCCCAGTTACAACTGGAGCAGGCACGTTGTCGCCACAGTGCAGGGCCGGTCGAAATTTTTTATTTTTTTTGGCGGGAGGGGGGGGGGGAGAGATGAGGGGGGTGGTGGTGGTAGGGATGAATTTTATTTAATTTTGCCCGGGCAACGGCCTGTTCGGCCTGCTCTTTACGATTTCCAACTGCCGAGGTATCTTTAACGTGCGCGACGTGCACACGGGCCCTCCGAATTTTTTCGTCCTTATCCGAGAAGACTAGGTACTCGACCCTAACTCCCCCCCCCCCCCCCCCAATAGGATCAGGGACACGAAAATATGACAAAAAGCCCAAACGTCCAACATGCCTGCACCGGCCGGGTTTTGAACCCGGAACCCTTGGCATGAGAGGCGAGCACCTTGCCTCTAGACCACCTTATCCCCATGTTCCATGTGGTTAATGGCCGGCGGCGCCTTGCGATACCTAGTCAAACTGCTATTCACATCGATCCATAATGTGGTTCCCATTGTGATCCCAGGTTTCCTCATATATTTTGTGTTTTTCTATTTTCGTAATTGTATTTTTACAGTGCTGCTCATTGAAATAATGTATTTAACTTAATGTTTGTATTTATGACAGTCAGATGAAAAAAAGAACAAACAAAAAAAATCCTTATATGATATTTCACTTCATAAATCGACCACTGTGTACAGGACAGACTCCTTCTCAGTTTGGAGTTCCTCCTCTGTCTGAAATTCCTCCTCAATTCCTCCCCTACACTTTATTCAAGATCAACTTGGACAGTGGACTCATGCCTCTCAACAAAATCGGAGATTGTCCTTAGTAGACTCCGTCTGGGTCATACCCACCTCATATACCGTTTTTTACTTAGGCGGGGGAAGATCCTCCCGATTGTGTGGAATGCAGTTGCCAACTATCACTAAAACATATTTTAACCGAATGTGTAGACTTCATGCATGGAAGAATTATTTTCTGATGTGGACTCCCAACGCGTCCTGTCCTTTCTCAGTGAAGCTAAGTTTTGATTTAATAACTTTTATACTCGTATACAAAACATTTTCCAGATCTATACAAAATAATTTTTTAGAATATTACCAATGTGTTAAAATTATATGAATGTATTTAATTCTAGTTGAAACTGAACAGCTCTGAATACGAAACATATGTAAAGAACGTGTATCCAAATAGACCGTGAAGGGCGCACGTGCCTAGGCGCTGTTCCTCCCAGTTTGAGGACCATTGGTAGTCTAGAGGACTAACTCACCAGCGAGACTTTGTTTCCTGCGACCCCCCACACCGTCGCTTCTCAACTCGCGACCTTGAAATGTCATTGCTGTATCTCAGGAGGAATTCCTTCCTTAAAGGATGATTAACGACAGACAAGGAAATCGAGCGCTATTTATAGTCGATTACAGGCAGTCCAAATTTGATCACCATTACTAGTTGAAAGCCGAAGGTCTGGAGTTTATAAGCCCTGGTTTTCTTTGATGATGGTCGAAAATCAATAGTTGGTTCAGTGCGCCATGTCAGTTTGCATCATCTTGGCCTAATGAATGGCAGTGACGCACTCGGCAGAGGCAATGTTGATTTACGAACTTTAAATATCTTTTATGGTCTTGTGGTAATGGTGGTAGTAGTGGTGGTGGTGTTGGTAATAGTGAATGGTTGTGGTAGAGGCGGTGGTGATAAAGGTGTTAATAATGGTAGTGGTGGGGTGGCAGTGGCGGTGCTAATGGTGGTATTAATGGTAGTGATTGTGGTTGTGGCGATAATGGCAGTGGTAGTGATGAAGATGGTGATAGTGATGGTATGTTAATCATTTATAGCAATGGGGTGTGACATATGATGGTGTTAAGTTGTATTTCTGACACACTGATGTAACACTAGTTAGGAGTGAAAAGTCAGTGTAATAAATACCATGTGCAGAAGATGCAGAAACATTTCTAAATCTGTTTTTGGTATTTTATTAATAGCAACACAGGTAAATTTGATTTGGTATCAGATTGGAGGGAATATGGTTGTGTTTACTGTCTTATTGTCGTGATGTCAATTGTTAACATCTTTGAGGGGGGGGGGGGATCTTGGTGGGTGCGTGAACTTTCCAATGGGATTTTCTGGAAAGGCTTGTCCAGGGCTTGTTCAGTTGGATAAGAAAGAAAACAGTAATAATAGCAGTGGTGGAGTTACTTGTCATCAACTGGTAACTGGCCCGTTCTGCGGAGGACCAAAGAGGTTTTATTGAAACTAGTTGTTGTGGCGTCACCATCCGACTTACAGGCCGAGCAAACTCTGCTGGTGCTTGCCTAGGGTTAAAGTCAGTCAGTTCTTATGTAGGCGTCATCTGGACACTTTAACTCACTCTGTGTGTGTCTGTGTGTTTTTTTTTCTTCTTTGAACAGGTCCTGTAGTGGCGGGTGTTGTGGGCTCCAAAATGCCTCGCTATTGTTTGTTTGGGGACACCGTCAACACGGCCAGCAGGATGGAATCTTCAGGCAAAGGTGGGGTATCATAGACATTCTGTCTGTGTGTGAGTATGTATGTCTGTGTGTGTGTTTGGGGGGGGGCAGTTTTACGGCGGGAGTGGAATGAGAGAAAAATGTTGGAGGGTAGGTAGTCCCTAATCAGAAGTAAATGGGTGACACATACAGGTGATGAAATTAATTAATTAATTATGGATTTTTGTTTATTAATAACTAATCACTTGCTCGTTCATTGATTAATCTTAGTTGCTCAATTAATAGTTGATGGATTAATTGATAATTAATTAGTTTATTAATTAACTTATTTATCTATTTAATTTGATTTTTTGTCTCTCATTCTATAATCGATAACTTAGACGTGTTTAAGTATTCCCTATGTTGGGAGCTGTTATTCTATAATCATACAATTTAAATATAATGCGGGCGGGCGGGCGGGCGGGCGTGCGTGCGGGCGTGCGTGCGTGCGTGCGTGCGTGCGTGCGTGCGTGCGTGCGTGCGTGCGTGCGTGCTTGTTTGTTTGTTTGTTTGTTTGTTTGTTTGTTTTTCCATAATTATTAATTATTATTCATCAGATCGCCACTTGCATTGATCAAATCTTGGCGTGGTGTTCTTGTCTGTTATATTTAACGTACATGTACAAGGTCTTGTGTTTGACGCGGTTTGGCGTCAGCTGAAAACTTTCGGACATTCTGCTTTGTGATGAAAGATTTTACATTTAAAAGGTGTTTACCCAGACAATAATTGCTTGAGTATACACTTGTTTCTGCCTGCAGCTAACCACATCCAGGTCAGCGTGGCTACTTTCACTGCCCTGGAGGCGCTGGGATGCTTCACTCTGGAGAGCCGCGGTCACGTGGAGATCAAGGTAAGCACAACACAGATTGTCTGGCCATGAGCTGCTCACCAACACACTTGTTGTACAAATCCTTGGGTATTTTCAATATTAGTTGGATGTGCATTTTTGTCTTTCCAAGAACTTCAGGATTGAAAGTTAGAAGAGTTATGTAAAATCAGGGTTTTGTTCAATAGGCTTTAAAATCGAAACTTGCATAAAAATGCCCACGAAAAATACACTCATGACACTTACATATATATTATATATATATCGAGGGGTGCCTGCGCAAACACTGTAACTCGAACATTTTCGATTGATGCGAATTCAATTATCGAATTAATTGATCTAATTACTGATGATGATTTAAAGGTCGTAGCAGACATTTGATTGTTCATGTCAAACTTTCAAATCGCTCTCCTGTAAAATTTACAAAACAGGCGATACGATCTTTGCGCAGGCACCCCTCGATATACATGTACATGTATAATAAAAGTAGGAGTGAGAGAACATGACATATATATTATATCATTTTCTTCCCCGTCTTCACAGGGCAAAGGTTCAATGCAGACCTACTGGCTGCAGGACAAGTTCAACTTCGAGGTGAGTTTCCCCTGCATGCCCGGCTGTCAGAAATTCAATGATTCCCAGACTGCCAGGATGTACCCAATCAATGGCAACATCACACCTGTCTCTTCCATCCACTAGCACTGACACAGACTGACAAGTTATGAACTCTTGACACCTGTGTATGCCGACAGTGCAGAGGCAAGATCCAGAGGAGTCTATGGCGCCACCAGCGAGTACCATTTGCATAAAATCTAACGTTTGTGAATAATGACGATGGCCATTAGCGTACAAACCAATACTGCCCAGAAAGCCGCTGTGATGATGAATTCATGACATCATTTCCGGAGTTTCTACTGAAAAATGAAAAAGGGTATGGGGGAATCTGAAGTGCACGCACGTTTATGAGTTACTGGTACGTATTAAAAAGAAGTTAGGGTATATTAATATTCATTCATCAAAAGACGATGGAGGATTATGTAAAATCAAGAAAGAAATATATAGCCTATATATTTTTATTTATTCTAACGTAGCAGCAAATAGTCAATGAGTAATAGCATTTAGAGTTTCAGAATATCAGGGTCTTACCATTGATACTAGCGGGGGGGGGGGGGGGATTGGAGCCAAGGACTTGAAAAGCGCACAAGGCGTGGAGGTGGGGGAGGGGGGTCAAAAATCTCCAAATTCGAGCATACTTACTTTGTGGATGGCCCCTTTCTAAGATCTGGTTTTCTGTGAAACGAAATCTTCATCTGCACTGAGTCCAGCTTTGAAATGACATACTGTATGTATTTGTTGTGAAGTTGAGAGTGTTCAACCAGCCGGTGTTTATTGTTAATTAACTATGATGATTTTGCGATAATTTCATAGTGTATAATTATTGTACATAAACAGTTGGCGATGCACAAACCTGAGAGCTGAGTCTCTCTCCATATTAGCTGATTATAACGTAACCTTAGCTATGGTAATACATGTATCCATTGACGTCAAATTCCTGCACAGTTTTCTTTTCGTCTTCAAATCTACATGAAATAACTTGATTTTTGTATGCATAATTCATCTGTATAATGGTTTGTTGGTTGTTTTTTTCATTGTTTTTGTTGATGATGTTATTGTTATACCTGATATACGAAAACTTTGATCATGTTCAAGATCGGATTCCCTTAATTTGTCCTAAAAAGTAAAGAAAATAAATATTAAAATAATAGGCTATTCTTAAATATGACATTTTGAAGAAGGTTTTCATGAAAGTTGGGCTCTGTCACGACATGCTCAGTCAACCATTGACGTATGGGAGAAATCGCGATAATTGTAGTTATGGGATATAATTATACATCCAAACCTCTCCCTACCATCCTAGACTTGCAGAATCAACCGTAGATTTTACCCCCGAGGACACATTGCTGGTATCGATTCGTAAAATGCAGTATGATACATGTACAGGTTTGAATGAGCTCCAGAAGTAAGAGAATACAGAATGCTGGTGACATTAATAGAAATCAGGCTGGCCCTTCAGCTACACGTATCTCGATTCTCTGTGGTCTATATTGTCATCATGATAGACAATGTCCTTCATCAGACAGTGTTTCAAGAAAGTAAATTCATATTAGTCTTGTCTACTTTGTCTTACTTTTCGTCTAAACCCATTTCAAGTCAATGGCAATCATAGCTCCATCTCTACTCCCTCCTCTCTACGACCTACATAAGGAAAGTTTCAAATAAATCCAGTAAAATTTGATGAAGCCTTTCTGTATTGAAGTTGGCAATATTTGGGGACTCAAAATCCAAGATCGCGGCGTTTCCATGGCAAAAATATGACAAACAATTTTTTCAATATTTTTTTCTACTAATTCAGACATCCTGAATTCTATTGTCATAGTTATAATTGTCTATTTCTCATCACAGCAACAAAAATCACCTTCAGGACAACCCCCCCCCCCCACTTTAAACCCACAGCGGGCAAGAAAAGAAAGTGGGGTGGGGGTGGGGGTGAAAAATTTGCTGAGCAAACTGACTTTTTTTTTGCTTTTTGGTGTTCTAGAATTCCCCCCCCCCCCCCACAGTCACCCTTGGCTAATCATCACGAAACTATAAAATAAAATATCTTCTGGTCAAATGACCTGACACCAAACTCTGACAGTGCAGCAAGCGGGCTCAGTCAGGGCAAACTACTCATGATTTGGGGTCTTTATTTTAGGAGGTTCGCTGCCCTTAGCATTTACACCTCACTTTACTTGTTTTATTATTTCTTGTTCTGGCGAGGGGGGGGGGGGGGGGGGGGAGATGATATGGATAAATTTTAATCTATTAATTTCAATTTTGCCCGGGCAGCGGCCTTTCGGCCTGCTCTTTACGATTTCCAACTGCCAAGGTATCTTTAACGTGCGCAACGTGCACACGGGCCTTCCGAATTTTTTCGTCCTTATCCGAGAAGACTAGGTACTCGATCCTACCCTCCAATAGGACCAGGGACTTGAAAATATGAGAAAAATCCAATTTCCAAGAACTACTCGATCCTACCCCCCAATAGGATCAGGGACTTGAAAATATGAGAAAAATCCACTTTCCAACATGCCTGCACTGCCCGGGTTTAGAACCCGGGATCCTTGGCATGAGAGGCGAGCACCTTGCCTCTAGACCACCTTGTCCCCTCATTTTTTTGCTTTTTGGTGTTCTAGAATTCCCCCCCCCTCTACCCCCCCCCCCCCCACAGTCACCCTTGGCTAATCATCACGAAACTATAAAATAAAATATCTTCTGGTAAAATGACCTGACACCAAACTCTGACAACTACTTGTCAACTACTCATGACAAATGGTTTATTTAAATATCTTTCTCGTGATTATTCCCTTGGCCAAGTTATTTATTAACCCTCGTCCCGCGTTGAGTGAACTCGTCCACGTAACGTCCCGTGCGGGGATAGCCAGCGGCCAGTCAGCCGATCTTTCGCGTGTTGCCGATAACCTCGACGGCCGTGTCAATTGGGTCGTTGTGAACACGTGTATCGCATATACTTCAGGACGCAATAACAACAGTAGCGGTGGATAAATCGTAAGGGACCCCTATGATATTTGGATAAAGTGCTTGTGATGATATGCACATAGGTTTTATTGTGAAATGGAAGGCCCAAATCAAGAATTTTCTGCATTTACATGCCATTTAACACACGTTTTATCATTTTCCCAATGTAACAAATCCCAGACTGGGAGATGTACTTATTACGACAGGACAACAATCACGAACGAACAAGTATAACACTTAACAGAACAACCAAACAGACTCACACATTTATTATACATAAAAATAAAGAGATACGTGCATTACATTATTCAATTCAAATACCATACAATGGTCAGCACTCCCGACATTCATTCCTCTACGGGTCCACAACCCGATAATACTTTCTAGAATATGCTCTGGCCTCACATCTATATATATATTACTTGCTGGCCTCTCTTATTGGCTCCGGCTCAACCTAATCTCCGTATCTCGATCTCCCCTCGATGTCTTAACAGCACATTACTATTTCAATAGCACATTATATTCTCAATGGCACATTAACATCTTAATAGCACATTAACCTCGTAATAGCACATTAACATTTGAATAGCAATAAGGACAATAACAACGTCCCTGTCTGTGGCCAGACTGCCACGACTCATGTGCTCCCGCTGTCCGCGCGACAGCTTCACTCAGGCGGCCTGTGGGTAGCCTTCTGCCCAACCCCGGCACAAGTCCGCTCACCGAGGGTGGCTTCTCTGCCCGACCCCGGCACCTATAAGAATAACATTACATCTGTAATACACCACACAATTACTATCCACTTCACCACTCATTACGAACCATCAAGCATACTCACAATAGTCCACATTTCACTCACCACACATCTTACGGTAACACACCTCCACCGTGTCACACCGTACTCAGACTCGTTACGAATCCATGATCCTAACTTACATCTATCGCTCATTGCGCACATCTCTATACACCGTAATCAATGACTTTCACAGTCCTCACATATAACTTATTTACCTCATGGTCATAGGAGAATCTAGTACATCAATCATCATAATTATCAATCACAGTTCAACCTACCAGTCATCACTGGAAAACACACAATCTCCCGACTGCCTCTGATCTCACGTCTGTCCCCTTGGGCTTCTTAACTTGCAGTGATCTGACTATTCAGATTTTGCCTCTACTACGCCTCAACTTCACTCACAACATGCACGCTTCAACGTTAACTAACAGAAGTCAATATAGGTGAGCAGCCTCACTATCCCGTGAGTCAATCCTACACTTCCATGCCCCCGTAATCCTTGAATCCCGCTCACTCCACTCGTGACACCCAAGACCTCTGCGCTTTTTTTGTCCCTAAGTCAGGCCATTCAGGTGAACACATTATTTTTTAAGCCATTCGCTTCATTTAGTAACCACATGTATCGTCACACTGCCTTCTCCCTCCTCTACTATGTAAAGCTTCCACGTACTATGATGTTAGTTTTAGCGAGAGATTTGATTTCCGGTTCCAGGTCGTAGAGCACAGTCATACATGTACTGAAAAGCAGTTTAACCAAAGGAACACTATATCTCTCTAATTACCGCATCAAATAAAGACAACGACCAACAACAAAGTCGCTCATTTTCTCCCAGTTTTCCGTGATGAAAAACCTACTGACAGACGCCCTTACGCAGCATGCCCTAATATTACATCCGAATTCATAATTACAGACGTAGAACGGCGTCTCAAATACGCACATGGCCCCTTTCTTCTCATTTCACATGTAGACGACAACCAGCATCAAAGTAAGTTTCCCCAAGATTTTCCCCATTTCAAACTTCAGACCGTCAGTACTATTACACCAGTATGACGAATAGTTGCATCGTAATAAACGTAATCGGACGATACCATTTTGTTAGATATAGTAGGGGTGACAGGATAGATAAACACGCGAAAAATTGTGTGGAAAAAAAAACAAAAAACAACGACAGCCTTGGCAACCGAATACACAGAGCACGAGGCGCACCGTTGCTATACAAAAATGTGGCCTCCCACAGGACCCGCGGTTAAGCGTGGCGGACAAAATAATGGCCTCCCGTGTCTCGCGTGTTGCGCGGGGAGGCCAATATAGTGGTCTCCCGCAGGACTAGGGTTAATGTCGATGAGGCAAGGATGTTTCTGACAAGACGAACTGAAGCAATTTGTGCCTGGTGCTATTGAAAGTCAATCTTATAAGTGAGTCCATTCAGGACAAACAGCATAATCACATAAAATGATTTAGGCCCTTATCTCTCCTTTGTACCAGTTTGGTTTATCAGCCCCTTTTCTTCGAAACCAAAATTTGAAAAAGAAATAAGAAAGCCACAATCACATGTTAATAGTTATTAGAAATCACACTGTTGTTTGGGGCAAGAAAAAAAGCTGTGGAGTTTCAAAGGTTGGACATTGATTTTCTCAACTTTACATTCTTTTGAGTATGGATGATTGTTTGACCTGTGGTCTTCAGAATTTGTGATTAATGGTAATTCATGTCTTGGAAGGACAGCTTTATAGCTGGCATAGACCGGGGAGAGTTTTCTCTGCGTATACTTATTTTCAACTAAAATCGAAATAATTTCTACAGTCGATAAGTGCTATCATCATCATCATCATCATCATCGATTCATCATCATTGTGTTTGTACCTGTGTTGTGTTTTATCATTGACCTTATCATCGCCGTCCTTCACTAAACTTTAAGTTACCCCAGCGAGTTCTCCATACCGGAGATCTACGTTACTCAATCTCATCCATTCAGCGACTGTACTGGTTTGTTTCACTGACGTCACCCAAAATTGTGATGTTGACCGTGATCCTTTGTAAACCATTCGTAAGCGGCGTCAGAGAATGAGTTTTCAAAAGGAGGATGTGAGGAAAGACGAAGTGAAATAGAACATTTCGGTGAAGTAAAAGGTCAAGTTCAGTGACATGAGACGACACAAACAACTGGAATACAATCACAAAAAAACAATGTTGTTATTTCCAAATTTGCACATTTTTGTATAAAATGCGTTTTACTTGAAATTTAATTTTTATAAGAAAGTTTGATTCGTTCGCACAAGGAAAAGGACGAATTTTGGGTGCAAAATTAAAATTAGTACAACATGAAGGATTAAAATTATATGGAGAAGGAAACATGGGAGAGGTCATGGAGATAAGGGTAGTGGACCATGTATTTTACTGGGAATAATATGAATACTTACGAATGGCAATATTTTATAATTAACACATTTAAACTCTATTTAGGTTTCCCATTAGACGCGTAACCAAACTTGCTATGCTAGAGAGACAAAACTAGGATTTTTGTTTCACGGCCTCACGTCATCTGTGTCACTGTTTATCTCAATTGTCCCCTCCCCCCCTCCCCCCCCCCCCCGCCGATGACGTCATACACAACTTTTCCACAAAAGACGAAATAAAATCCAAAAATTTCATAGGTGCCCAAGTTCTGTGACGTCAGTTGAAACAAACCAATGAGCAGATCTATCCGCTGAGTCCAGGCTGGAAAGGAGAAAGACAAATCTCTCTGGTAATCTACATGTATCAGTATCTATTCATAGGCCTATCTCCCAGGCTGTAACGTAACAAGAATGTGCGTAGGAAATCACTCATTGCAGCAGTCGATAGAATTATTATAATCACATCGTATATTGTCGATAAACATAATAAAACGTCTTGAAGAAGAAAAAGACGTTGTTTTTATGTATTTATTTCTTTGTTTAAAGGAAAATCCTTACCAAATATATAAATCTATTAAAACAAATGGAGACAATTAGTATACAGTACGTAGTGGTACAAGTTTTGGACGTTCTGGTCAAGCCGATGAATGGATTTTCAAGCTTAATTCGAGCCACGAATTTTAGGACGCACTGTACTCTACAATACGTCAATGATTTTATAACTTGCTTGTTTCGTAACTTCTTCCAATGTAAGCTTGTTGTTTTTCATTAATTCTGTTGTAATTTTGACATTTTGCCATTCACCTCAACAGCGACGTAAATTTTTCTGGAGATAGGTGTAATCAGCAAAGATCATGGCGTCAGATATACGTCATGATTCACATCGCTCTTTGCCTCGCTGTTTGAGATGGTGACAATTCACGTCGAACGGGAAGATGAAGACGACAAATACTAAATAGTACCCATCATTCTATACCGGTTAAAATGCCTATGATCAGTCTAGAGATTTCCTCATACAATGTGTGGCATGTTCCCGATTAAATACTCGACCTCCCTCACTCAAGCCTTACTGAGCAAGCATCGCGTTTCACAACTGTCAGTAATTGATTATGATTTTTAAAATGATCAATAACATGAATATAATCATCCATTATGTTTTGCATTTCCATAGTGATCGACACGTATACCGTCTACAGATTTAACATGCAGCTCTTCTGTTCCTATGTCCCTGTTGTATTCTTACATTCATGTCTGTGACAAACTAAACAATTTGAAATAAATCGATGTATAAACGTCCAAACTGGTTGCATTTTTGTTGTTGCTTTTTGGTTGCTATTTCTGTTTTTTTTGTGGATGTTTGTTGTTGTTGTTTTAAAATCTTTGTTGCTCAACTCAGTTGCTTTAGAGATTACCCTCGATTTTTGTTTTTGTCGTTTTTTTAAAAGATGTAAGTAACAAAATTAAGGTTCATTAAGGTCCCTTACCATGTCACTTCATTTTTGCCGGTTATTGAGTTGTGATATGAAAATTTATATAATGATACATAAGATATGTGTACCATGTATGTGTGCTGTTAAATGCTCTGTGAAAGAGAATTTCTCTCATGGGATATTAAAGTGTCTTAACTTGTCTTAACTATCTTATCTTAATTGACAAATTAAACTGTGGCCAAAAAAAAAAAAAAAAAAAATATATTGCTTAGTGGCGGTAAATAAACTTTACAATAAATTTCAAATGAATTGGAATATTTTAATATTTTATTTTTCCACCTTTAATTTGTTCCAGTCTCCGCTGTGCCCCCGCCCCTCAACTCTATGATTTTCATATTTTTTTATTTTTTTTAATTTTTTTGTCAATTCTTGAACAAATGAACAGTGCTGTCTAAGTCTCAGTAAAAGTAAGACTCAAAAAGTATGTTGTATCCCCAAACTGAAGCTTCTTCGCCAGCAACAGTAAGGCAGAAGTTACATGTTAAAGTTAAAGTGAAATCCATGGCAAAATTAAGAAAAGATCAGAACAAGGGAGGTCATGGATAACTCACTTTAATTGACTGACTTATTTCCCCTTCTACTCAGTCCTCATGGAAAGTACTTCTTGGGTAGTGGGAACTACGTGTATTTTTCCAAGTGCCTCAAGGGAAAGATTGAAATACATCGTACTCTCTTCAGTACAAGAAATGTGTATGATGAATTTGATCAAACAAACAACAGGGGCTCCATCTGTCCCTATCAAAACACGTTCACCAGCCTGTACAATGTTCACCTCCCAACCCCACCCCTCTCTCTGTCAGTGGCCTGTGACTTGTCATAAACATTTCACAAATCAGACTGAACTGCTCTGCCATTATTGCATGCCTTTTATTTTCTGCACAACCGGAGGATGACAATGTTCATAAGATATCACACAACGTTCAAATGATCAAAAATGTTACTTCTAGCACTTAAACTATTTTTGTTTCTTCTGAATGCGTTCTGGGAATACTCTGCTAGCTACTGGGCTCGTACTTTTGAATCTGGAGTTTTAAAACAGAATATAATTTTAGCAAAATAATGACAAACAAAATGGGCTTAGAAATGTTGTTTATGAAGGGGACATGAGCACGGAAATATTTGAAGATGTGAAAATTGGGGTGATTTCCTAGACACATGAACACTGACATGATTATCAGGAATGAATATACAGTACAGTTTTCATACAATATAAAACATTTTGTCTAATGTGTTTTGTACCAAATTCAGATCAAGAGAATAATAATGATCAATGTGAAGTGAATGCAAATTTTACATAATGGGCATTTATGAGGCATAATACGTACAACACAAAAGCACTACATGACCAGCATTTAGACCATTATATCACAACAAACATTTGAACCAAAATTGTGAACCACACGAATATTTTGAAACCATCTTTATATTCAAAAACCATAGTGTAAAACCATCAAATTCGTCGGTAGAACTCTAAAATTCCCATAGCCAGGAATATTCCGTAATCTCTTACACGTCCACCAGAGAATACCAAAAGGAAGAGAGAAGAGGATGTAAATAACTAGGGAATGAAAACATAAGATCAACAGATACGCTGCACCCACTGTTTTACAAGTGCCGTGTCGCTGTTTGCACATGAACAAGAGCAATGAGGTTAGAAATTAGAAGTGGCCATGAATCCAAAGTGTACTCGGGAGATAAAGTCGATACATGGAACGTGTTTTCATCAGGAATTCAGGATGGAAACTTAAACGGCATGGGATTTTAATGTGGCTGGGCGGAAACATGCGCACTGGCTTCGTTTCTGTACGTTAATGCAACATTCTTTTATTGAATGCCAGCTAGAGTTAGAAAATGACTGATGATGATGATGGTGGTGATGAAGATGGTGATGGTAAGCACACATCGCTCTAACTACTCAGTCTACATTGACCGTGTTATATCTCCTGTGTTGTGACGCAGCTTCTGGGTGTTTGCGCATGTGCCAGGTCAGGGCGTTCTTCTGGCGGCAACGGTAATCACAGAAGGGACACTGCAGAGGTTTCTCACTGCTTGACCCAGTTTTGTCGGTAATGGTCACAGTCTCATCCTCTCGTGTACCACTGGTTGTTGCAGATGTCACTGCTGTTGTTGCTGTCGTTGGAGGCGTCGACTGATCATGGCCGTACCGAAGATGATTGTCCAGTTCTTCAGCATTGGAGTAAGAAAAGCCACAATCAAAATGAGGACAAGTTCCAAGTTTGGAGTGTTTCTTGGTAAAGTGCAATTCCAGATCTTTCTGTTCACGAAAAAAATGTGGACAGTCTTCCACTGGACAAGTTAACGTTTTGTGAGCTAGAGATTTTTTCGTTTTAGAAACTCTTGGTTTCTTTGTGAGATCACTGGAAACAACAAAGTCGTTGAAAAGCGGTACCTTCGGCTCTGTTCTATTGTCGTGGGTATCTCGAATATGAGCTAGATAGTCACAGATTTTAGCGAACCCCATGCGACAGACACTACAGTAAAGGTGGTTATTGTTCACTTTAGCCGTGCCCTGATTAGGACGAAGGCTTTCCTTCATGGATGTTCTCTCTGGGGAAGACATCAAGAGTCCTGTTTTTGACGTGTCTGAAACAGTTGAAGTGGCTGTTGGCAGAGACATGGGAGAATCCTGGAAAGAAAACAGTTTGGATGATCTGATAACAGTTGTGGCGCTCATTCTACAAGTGTCACATCTGGTGCAAGGGTCTGAATAATGTCTTTGGAAAATATGCCCACAATTAACGCAACATTCAGCTCGCAATTCTGACTCATCGGTGTCTTCAGATTTGTTTTCAGAGACTTCGTGGTCGTCTTGTATAACGGGACCATTTGAGTTTCCAAACACACACGCCTCGCATTGCCGAGAAACCCCTGCTAGTTCGTCACTGCCGTAGGCCAAGAGATTTCCACAGGTAACACAAGCTGTCCTCTTGTCCTTGACATCGTCCAGTGAATGTGGATACTGCTCATGAAACTTCCAGGCCACCACTGACGGAGGTTTGCTGCTGTCCAGGGATGATCCTGAAGTCAAGCAATCGTGGAGCGTTTTTTGTCGTAAAGTGGCTATCGTTTCAGCAGCTGCAGCAGTGCTGGCTAGAGCATCCTTGCGCCTCCGTCGACTTTTCCTAGGAGTCAAACCTTTAGGCTTGATCTTGAATGTTGCATACATGAAGTTTTCATCAGATTTAAGAAGACGGGAAACTTTCTTTCTTCTCGGTTTGACTACAGATTTATCTGCTGCAGACTTTATTTCATTCTGCAATGTGTTGTCCTCTTCGGTGATATCCGGTCCATTCTCATGACTTTGTTGTGGCATGTTGTTAAATCCAGTCGGCGCTTGCGGTAGAATAGATTTGGACATCTCCAGTCCGATTTGATTTGTCAAAAATGTAATTTTCTTTTCCAGGGACATGTCATTGTCTACATCCAACTCCATCTCCTCGGAAGTTTGTGCTGTGACAGGGACAAGATGACCGACCTCAGAAGCGGTCACCATGGAGTTTAAAAGCAACTCTGAGTTATCGAATACAGAAATACCAGAAGTGGGCAGAGTTGTCGAGGTGGACGATGTGGTGGCAGTCAATAGAAAATTGTCTGGTTCTGTGGACTGAGATAAAGATTCTCCAAACCCAGTGGCTGATACGTCAATTACAGATTGGTTGTCATTAGATGCTGAGGAAAGGATAGAAGCCTTGGGTGGTCGACCTCTTTTCCTTGGAGATTTAGTAGATGGCGTGAGATCTGCTCTGGAGAACGCTTTCATTACAGAATCGTTGGACTGCAAAGCTTTGCCTATCGAGGTCACAGGGGACGGAGTGCCAGCGTTATTTAACACAGGTGAATTTTGACTGTCTTCATTTGAGAATTCATTCTGAGGAATCTCTTGTTTTATGGTGGTCACTGGCTGTGTGGAGACAGCAACAGATGGGGGAGGGGGAGGGTTTGTGTCAGGATTCATGTATGAAAGTTCTATTTGTTTTGCTAACTTTCGTTGTTCTTCTTGTAGACGTAGGTGATATTGCAGATGTAACCGTTGCTGTTGCTCCAAGTCCTTTTGTTTCTGTGACTGTAAGTTTGGCCGTTGTTGTTCATGTTGCTGCTGCTGCTGCTGCTGTTGCTGCTGCTGCCCTGGCATCTCAAGGTCATGAACTGGATTTAATTTCGTCTCAATGTTGTAAACTTCATGTCCAGCTGCCTGTGGTTGACTGACTTGACGAGTATCAGTACTGTCTTTGTCCACATCCTGTTCACAGCTGATGTCCTCACTGTGATTCTCCGTCTCGCCAATAAAATGATCTCCATCTTCATTCACTTTCTGGTGGGCGATGATCTGTGCTTGTTTCTTCAGCTCTGAGATGGTTTTGGTTTTTGTCTTGTTCCTGGACCTTCTGCTCCACGGCAGTTTGAGAATGCTGGTGTAAACCCCTGGGAAAAGGGTATTTTCTGTCAGCAGTTTCATATCTTTGTTCTGAACTTTCTGGGAGTTTCCCTTCCCTCCCCTTCCCCTGGGGCGTCCTGGTCGCGGCTTGGACGAGGGCAGGGGTGGAGGCGAGGGCACAGAATCAGTGGGGTTCACTGCGGCAAGTTCAGGTATTTGCGTCACTGGTTGTTCTAAAGATCTGACTGGACTCGCCATGGACACAGAAGTCGCTGTTGACAAAACTGGGTCTGAAGAATTTTGCGCTGGAGCAGTTGAAGTGCTGGATGCAGGTGGGACTGGGTGAGGTGCAAAAGCGAAAGGCTGCATGCCCTCGGGTAGGGCGTGGATCACGGGGATGGCGACCATGTTCCCCACCCCACCACCGGAAGTGGCTGTCATGAAGAAAGTTGGCATTGACATAGAACCGAGAGGAACCGAGTTGGAAGCCATGGTCACGTTGCTCATCACACTGGGCACGGCAGAAACTGCCACAGACTGTGAATCCACCAAGAAATTAGGAAACGGCAAGTCTGTGATTTTACTGCCAGTGTTTGAGTCAACTTGTTCATTCTTAATGCCTGGCAGAGGTAACATGTGAATCTGTGGGATTTGGTTAGGACAAAATGTATTCAATGTTCCTTGTTGTTGTTGTTGCTGCTGCTGTTGTTGCTGCGGTTGAATATTCGTTTGCTGCTGCTGTTGTGGCATTTGATCACACGACTGCAGTAAATGTTTCTGCAGCAGTTGGTGGTGAGATTGTAAATGTTGCTGTTGCTTCTGCTGATCGAGAGACGAACCACCCGATGGAAGTAGCTGCGTGTTGATATTGACAGGAATGAATTTAATATCGGCGTCTTCAGCATTGATGTGGACAAATGAGACAGCATTGCTTGGGTAATCCGTAATATTCTTTGGAAGTTCAGAATCGCTACCTGACAAACTCTTGCCTTGGCTGGGCTGTTGTGGTTTTCCAACATTCGAACTGAGAACTGATGAAAGTGCTTCGGCATACGTAGGTAAACCTCCGATACTGGGAGTATTTGCCACTTTTTCACTACCAAAAGCTGGTGTTTTTGTATCTTTCAAACTGCCAGTTTGGTTCAGTATTTTGCCTTGTAGACTAGGCAATGTAGGGCTAGCTCTCCGTGCATTCGCCAATATGTTATTGCTTTGCAGTGGAGTTAAATTCTCCGGTGGTCCAATGCTGAAGTTCTGTATCTTGCTGTTGGCTTGGGGAGGCATTTCCATCTGCAAGACTCTGGCTAGTGAGGAACTGGCGACTGAGGAACTGGGGGCGTCCAGATTTATGACGTAAGATCCCGCAGGTTTATACGACTGGAATATTTGAGTATGGTCGTCAGTCTGTGAGTTTGTCTGAACTGACGACATGGCGGCCGCATTGTGAACTTTAGCGTTGATGTCTTCAACAATAGCGGAGTCTGGTGATGGCGCCAGTTCATGTTTGTGTAAAGTCAAGTCTAAAGGTTTGCAGTCGTCGTCGTCGTCGTCATTGGCAACATTCTCATCATCATCGTCATCATCATGATAATCCCCCATAGCCAACTGGTCATCTGTATAGCCTGGAACTAAAGTGGACACTGGTTTACCGCAAGTCTCCAGATCAAAATTTGGCATGGAAATTTGCCTGGCCTTCGACAGGTCAAGGATGTTTGATGACCTTGCGGCCATGAGGTCCCCAATGACGTCATCTAACTTTCGCTCCCGTGATGCGTGACTTGAACTTGTCATCCTGGAAGATTAGAAAAGAAAAAAAATGGACTTAGTAACAGTGTTAGTTATACATGTAACTTGTATAGCGCTCAAATCCACCGATAGTGCTGTGCTTTAAGGCGCTGAACTAAAATTTAAAACAGGCTCAACATAAGATCATTTCATCATGCTCCCACTCACACACATTAACAAACACGTGATCTACTCTCATCCTCAAACCTCCGAGGCCAAAACGGGACATCATTCAGTTTCAAAGAAAACAGTCCCCAAAAATTCAGTTTTGAACCTAGTTTTGAATGTGACGATGTAGGTGTGAAAAGACAGAAAGTTTAGCATCGACATAATCCTGTGTTTGTGTAGCATGATGTACTGGAATGGAAACTTGGAAACTCTTGGCTTATATGGAACTGTGCTCAGTCATCGGGGGGGGGGGGGGGAGGGGAGGGGGGAGGGGGGGGAAGTCATACCTCACTGAACCATCAGTGCAATCACACGTTTGTCTATATTATATATTTGAAGAATTGGGAGAAAAGTAACATATTTTGTCAGCACGCACTACTCTTAAAATTGATACAAAAATGTTGTAGTTACTTAAAGGTTCTTTTGCAATTGAGCTTCACGAGACCGTTAATTTTATAGAAAATGTATTTTTCTGAATATTGTACTCGACCGGTGAGGTGCGGAGTCGTGTAGGGTTTAATCGCCGTGAGTTATGCAATGAACAAATTATTAAATGTCAACGTGATTGAAACGTTTGACTGTTATGCTTTTATATATTATAAAACAATGCGAATCAAGTTATTGACGAAAACGTTTGATTGTAAGCCCGGGTAAAGCTCGACCATTTTGTATTGAACACGGTAAATAATATAGAAAATAGGAGTTGGGGAGGGGGAGGGGGAGGGGCTAAGAAAATCAAGAAGACCACAGAAACGAGGACAACCAAACAGGAACAAGAAAAATAAAACAAGGAAAAGAGAAGCGCAAATGCCAGGGGCTGAGACCATCTGTAAAGAAAGACCAGAACACTTCATGACTCCATCCTTCCATCCTTCCATCCTTCCATCCTTCCATCCTTCCATCCTTCCATCCTTCCATCCTTCCATCCTTCCATCCTTCCATCCTTCCATCCTTCCATCCTTCCATCCTTCCATCCTTCCATCCTTCCATCCTTCCATCCTTCCATCCTTCCATCCTTCCATCCTTCCATCCTTCCATCCTTCCATCCTTCCATTCTTCCTAATGTGAACTATTGCAGTGCCGGTAGAACTGAAGGAGGCATTCGTGGAAAACAAGGCATTATCTGTAGCTGTTGATTTTTTATTTTTGAAAAGGTAATCCTTTTTTCTTTCTATTTTTAGTTGAGATGGAGATTTTCTTACGTATAAAACTCACAAGCATAATGATGTAGTTACGATTGTTGCTTCATCTGTTCATAAATCAGTCGTGTACACTTTATTTTCAGCAAATTCACTTTGAATCTAGATCCTAGCTTAATGGAAAATGAATCATTCCGACGTTATTATTTCGAAGTTGCAAAAGTGGTGGACTTGACATTTTTGCTTCTTTACAAGAAAACCCATCTCTAACGGAATTCAAACATGATTATCATTATGTCCAACACTCTTTAAAAGGAAAGGACGTGCGTCGGTAGGGACAGTTTTCGAGTGATTACAGGGCAAGAACTCTTTAGTACAGGAACTATCATTTTTGTTGAGTTTGATCCTACACCACGAGCTCTGCCTCAATCAAAACAAGGTACAAAATAACAAAAGAAAAGAAAAGAATGATGGATTCCAATAGTGTAAATTATCTTCCATTTAGTTCCGGTTACTAAGAAAATGCCATTTTGTCTGATTTGCTATTATTATTTAACAGTCAGCCACACACGGACTCATCTCAAGTCTACTCACTTCTGATAATCTTTGAGCAATTTTCTCATCAGCTCCGTGGTGCCAAGTTTGGTGACGGACTTCAACGTCTCGAAATCCTGGTAGATGTCGGATGGCAGTGCGATGTGGGGCTCCAGGCTCTGGGACGTCACCAGAGGGTCAGCTGTGTTGGCCACGGTGACCTGGGACAGTGCGGTCATTTTGACCGATGTTGACTGACTGGACACCATTTTTGTCTGTGCGATGGTGATTGTTCCTGGCTCTGGAATCTGTAGAAAGAAAATTATTGACTTGCTAACACGGACAACGAACAAATCTAATACGTTTCATAAAAAAAAAAAACAAGGTGGTCTGGAGGCAAGGTGCTCGCCTCTCATGTCAAGGGTCCCGGGTTCAAAACCCGGGCAGTGCAGGCATGTTGGAAATTGGGATATTTCTCATTTTTTCAAGTCCCTGATCCTATTGGGGGGTAGGATCGAGTACCTAGTCTTCTCGGATAAGGACGAAAAATTCGGAGGGCCTATGTGCACGTTGCGCTCGTTAAAGATACCTTGGCAGTTGGAAATCGTAAAGATCATGCCGAACAGACCGCTGCCTGGGCAAAATTGAAATTAATAGATTAAAATTTTATCCATATCACCCCCCCCCCCCAACCCCCCACCAGTAACAACAAAATTTATTATTCATTATTAAATATATATTATTATAAATAAATATTCAAATATTATTTGAGTTGTGACTTGTGAACTGTTGCGAATTGTGAACTGCGCCTAACAGGCTGCATTACAATTTGCTCTGAGATAGAGAGAGGTAGAGAGAGAGAGAGTGAGCGAGACAGGGAGAGAGAAAGAAGCAGTGCAGTGTGTTGAGCGCTTCGCCCGCGCTCCATTTCTGCTCTATGATTGACATGTTGCTTCTGTAAAGCGCATAGAGCATTTTAAAAATGGATGTAAAAGCTGGTGTCATGCATGGGCGTTTCATTTCTGCACAGATTCGCTTCAAATTTTCAACACAGTTTACTGTCAGACTGAAAATGATTCTTTGAATGTTTGTCAGATCCACGTATTGTCTGCCATTTTTTTAAAAAACAAGCGGTTTTTCCCCCAGCTTTGTATTCCAGCGGTTCATAGTCAATCATCAATCAGTCAAGACGGTATCTGACACAGGTTCAATTTGATGTAAGTAATTTTCCAGCAATAAACGACAATCCAAGTGTAAGAAAAATATGGACACATCTGGTTTATAGAATCTGTCTGAGAGAGAGAGGCAGAGAGAGAGAAAGAGAGAGAAAAAAAAAGAGGGAGGGAGAAAGAGAGGGGGGAAGATAGAGGGAGGTAGAAAGAGGGGAGAGAGAGGAGAGAGAGAAAGACACAGAGAGAGGAGGGGAAGAGATATAGGGATGACCTGGCCAAAGGGGAAAACAGAGAGGGGATCGGAAGCAAGGCAACCCGGGGTACCTGAACTAGTAAATAAACAAATACTGTAAACATTCTCTTCTTGGATAATTCTAAACAATCAATGCGTCAAGAATGTTGTTACTCGTACGTACGGCCCCGATACACATTTCAAAGCCTTTTGTGACTCCAGAACTAGAGAGATCCTCCAGAAATACTCCTCACAACAGCCTTGATTAATTTTTCTTTCAGATTTTCTTTTTGTTTTCTCTTTGTTTTTTTGGTTGAAAGGGTAGGGGGCAGGGTTGGGGATTCGGTGAGATTTAGGGTTGAGGATAAGGAGGGGGCTAGGGAGGGTGCGTGTGCGTGCGTGCCCCTAGCGCAAACTGCTTGCGGGCCGTACGTACTTACAACAACAGTTAAGTGTCATTCCTATGATGTGTTGGACAGTTTTCATTTTACATGCATGTCAAGTTATAACCTGTGACGAAAGGCATGCCAGATGTCTGAATTTGCACCCTGTACTTGTATTGCCATGTACTGGGTCAAGGAACTCTGAACAGACAGAACACTTCCGCACAACTATATAATGAGCGAAGCATCAATCATACTGAAATACCATTGCATGAGGGCCTAAACTCGTTACACATAAGTCCAACTGAATCAATTTCTGAGCTCATAAATCATCACCCCAATACTACTTTATACCTTCTGCACATCAGCATGTCGTCAGAAAATCACTGAAAAGTTTTTAGCCAAAGTGAAAATTTTAAAGATATTAAGTATTGGATTTAAAACTAGAAAATCTGCAGACAGCGGTTACGGAATAATTTCCACACAAATTGCAAACAAACTTCTTCAAAAAATGACCAATTCAGAGCAGAGGAAAAAAAGGAATTGAATGGTTTCAGGAGTAAATGTCGTAGATCTAATACCATTCGGAAGGATTTAAGCTCCTACAACCGTGGAGATCTAGGGCATATTGAACACTTCAAAACGATTTACTGGGTTAAATGAAAATCTGTGGGTAAAACAAGACAAAAAAGAAGTTAAATGTTGTTTTTGCTTTTTTCCTGTAGATCTCTTGGCCACATTCTATGAACTAATTCCTCTAGACTAGGGCATCCGCTCATTTATTTTTAATCAAATTCAAAACAAAAACAAAAAAAATCTGGAGATGAGAAACAAATTCGAAATTCTGCCAGTTTTGTGAGAAAAATATCGTTTTATTTCCTTTCTTGGGCTTTACAATGTCTAGTTTATACTCCTTAATTATCGTGTTGCCAGTGTAGTAGTCGAATTTGAGGTCTATGTTTTGGCTGGATTACTGCCCTACTGGTCTAATGTTACCCTTTGTCGGTTGCTTTGATAAGATGCAAGCGTAAACTCAAATTATTGAGCTAAACTAGTTGGGAGTAAATTTACAAATTCCAACAATATAATTCTTCCAGTTCCTAATTCATTGATAAATCTCATCTCAATAGCCTGTTATCAAGTCATCAACTTCACATTTCACTTTCCGCACTGTAAAAAATTGCCTTTCATTTCGCATTTCATGAGAGAAAAGGATAGGTCGAAAAAACAAAACCAAGAGAGAACAAAAAAATAGAAAGAAAGAAAGAAGAATGTAGGTGGAACCTGCCCAAATCTATTCCAATCAAAATCTCAGAGCACGGAAGACGAAAAAAAAAAAAATGCCAGTACGCCTTGCGGATCTACCATAAAAACCGAAAACCTTCGCACTGGATCTTCAAAATAATAACACAAAAAGAAAAAGAAATGAAAATACACGGGAAGGAGGATAAGAGGGGGGAAGGAGGATAAGGGGGGGGGGGGGAAAGATTCCAAGCGTGAGCGCTGTTAAACTACCTCCCCCTCCTGAGTTCTCTATTTTCGGCGCCCGTTTAAGACTGAGAGAAGACAGAGGGAACATAGAGAGCTTTCGTTCGTGCGTAGCTTGGCAAGGGAGCAAAGATGTTCCAAATATGGTAGAAGAGGCTGCGCGTGTTGAGAAAGTCAGGACGTGTTCACGAGCGTACTGGCTGGGGGCAGGCCCTAGAGATGAGATGAGTTGGTGCTTGGTGTGTTGTGTGTGGAGCGGTAGATTCTTCGTGTTGCCTCGGGGTTTTGTACATGCATGCCATGTAGACAAACCGATACCTAGTGTGATTGGGTCGACGTGACTGGCAAAACGAAATGACTAAAGTCTGCGTATCACTGAACTACTCAAACTCCGGACATCTGGACAAACAGTAGTTTTGAGCGTGTGTAAACTGGGCATTGTTAGCCTAATGTATGTGTGTTGATGACAATTGTATTTCCCGAACAAAGAATTTGATTAGATCTGTACATAAATAATTATAATGAAACAATGTGTAAAGATGAAAGCAAATGCTCCTCTATCCGCCAAAACAAAATCTGTTGTACACATACTTGCACGTATGTACACAGTTCTTTATTATTTTGCTTACAAGGCAGATTTGCGTGCCGTGCTTAACGTCTAACTGGGACAAAAATGAATGTTTTGATAGCAACAGTTCCGATAAAGGCGATGTTTATTCTGTATAAAGGAGGATTTGGAATTAGATGATAATCTAGAAACCAACTCTTGAAAATATGTTCACATACACATACACAAAGATTGTCACAGACATACAGACAGACAGACACACCGACATACATACAGACAGACACACCGACAGACAGACAGACAGACAGGGAGACAGACAGACAACAGACATGTACACAATCATACACACCCATACATACACCGATACACAGACAAACCCCAGAGACAGACGAACGTGTGCAAACACAATTAATAGACTTTTATCATAATCGTTTGAACCACTCTATCCACCATATTATATGTTTGTGTAATTCTGATTGATTCTGCATGTAAGGTCCAGTTCTTATTGCTGTAGAATTGACAGTGGCCTGTAGGGCAGAGGAAGGGAAATGCAGGGTTTGTTCTAGCTGATCTGATTCTGGACATTTTTTGTTGTTGTTTTTCTTTATTGCAGACGGGGAGATCGGAAGCGACAGGAAATATGGAACATCACAATATACAGAAGCTTACAGTCACCAAGAAGTCAAACATCCTAAATGCTTGTCCTGGTGCAAGATGACGCACTGGAGGAACAAATCTGTGACTTTGATGTACTATCTATCGGATGGAGATAGACAACCAACAATGCGAGCAAAGGCAAGTTTAACATTATCAACATAGGAAAAATGCAAAAATAGCATCTGTGAACAAACTAAGAAGGTTATTCCGCACTGGAGACGTTGGAATGTAGAGATTCTGGATTAATTAGATAGTGCTAGATACAGCAATAACAGATAAGGTAGTGGTGGATACAGCAATAACGGTGGATACAGTAATAACAGATACGGTAGTGGTGGATACAGCAATAACAGATTTATAACGAAGTGGTGGATACAGCAATAACAGATAAGGTAGTGGTGGATACAGCAATAACAGATTTATAACGAAGTGGTGGATACAGCAATAACAGATAAGGTAGTGGTGGATACAGCAGTAACAGATAAGGTAATGGTGGATACAGCAATAACAGATAAGTTAGTGGTAGATACAGCAATAACAGATAAGGTAGTGGTTGATACAACAGTAACATATAAGTTAGTGGTAGATACAGCAATAACAGATAAGGTAGTGGTAGATACAACAGTAACAGATAAGGTAGTGGTGGATACAGCAGTAACAGATAAGGTAGTGGTGGATACAGCAGTAACAGATAAGTTAGTGGTAGATACAGCAATAACAGATAAGTTAGTGGTAGATACAGCAATAACAGATAAGGTAGTGGTGGATACAGCAATAACAGATAAGGTAGTGGTGGATACAGCAGTAACAGATAAGGTAGTGGTGGATACAGCAGTAACAGATAAGGTAGTGGTGGATACAGCAGTAACAGATAAGGTAATGGTGGATACAGCAGTGACAGATAAGGTAATGGTGGATACGGCCATAACAGATATGGTAGTGGTGGATACGGCAATAACAGATAAGGTAGTGATGGATACAGCAGTAACAGATAAGGTAATGGTGGATACAGCAGTAACAGATAATGTAGTGGCGGATACAGCAGTAACAGATAAGGTAGTGGTGGATACAGCAATAACAGACAAGGAAGTAGGGGAAACAGCAAAAACAGATAAGGCAGTAGTGGATATAGTAATTGATAAGGTAATGGTGATCAAAGTAGTAACAAGTAAGTTTAGTCATTATTGTCTTAGACAGCATTGATACGTAGGCCTACATGCTTGCTACTTGTACTCGTCTGCGTAGTTGATTTGTTAAAACGTGTTTTTGTATACTGGGAATTTTGACTTGGATAGGCGGCTGTGCCATTAAATGCGGGTGTCGGAAAAAAAAAAAAGCAGTGAAGATATTATCCAACTGCCAAGATCTATAATTCAATTTAAAGACGTCGGGTGTGTAACTATTTGACATCGCATGTGTTCAAACTCATGGCCGCTCTATGTCGTTGCAATAATGTCGTCATCTTGATCGTAATCTGTGTACAGTTGAATTGTGTCTTGCCTGCCAGGTCAATGTGTTTTAGTAACGGAAGCATATTGTGTGCACTGTTAATTTTGTTTATTTATTAGTGTGTGTGTATATATAATGCGTGTGTGCGTGTGCGCGCGCGCTATACATCATAATTTCTGTAACTGTATTGTTATGTATTCAATGATCAAAACAAATTTCCTTGTACAAGGACGAATAAAATTTATCTTATCTTATCTTATCTATCTTTTCTTATCTTATCTAGGCCAGACACTGATAACAACGCAGTTAAATAGGGTTGAAAATAACATGAAGCAGAAGATTTGTGTATACTTTTTAGACATCTTTATGGGAAATGATTTCCCGAGATCTCTGTGAATACTGGCTCGTTCCTACACGATACTGGAGGTCAGAACTAGCGGTTGCCTGGTACACTGATACACATACAACCGCACACACACACACAGATGTTCTTTCTATTCACTCACAATCATACATCATACACATCATTACGGCCAGGTATTTGCGCAGCACACACGAGGTTTGGCGCGTAATGTTCACGTGCACCGACGGGTAAAGAATGTGTTGGCACAGGCAAGAATCCAAGAACTAGGTCACGTGTCGAGATCGTGCAGTATGTGTGTTGTGTGTCTGCAGGTCAGGGCGAAAGTGCATGAAACAAAATGGAGTTCTACAATAAAATACACGATTTACGCAAACGTGATCACTGGCCATTCATTCCCTCATGCATGGCTGGGAGATGTTGTAAATAAAATATGTTGGATGATTGTGTAAGTCCCATAGAACCAGTAGGCTACTTAATCAGATGATAGGGATTTTCTTGTTGTTGTTGTTGTTGTTGCAATTGTTGTTGTTGTTGCAATTGTTGTTGTTGTTTTGGTGTAAAATGTACAGATTCCCGAAAAATGGTTGGTAAATAAGAGGTTCGATTAAGATCCCCAACTCTATTACATTCGTAAGACTGTGTCACGCGTTGAAACCAAAATGTGTCACGCGTTGAAACCAAGATGTGTCACACATTGAAACCAAGATGTGTCACACATTGAAACCGAGATGTTTCACGCATTGAAACCAAGATGTGTCTCCCACTGAAGCCAAGATGTGTCACACATTGAAACCAAGATGTATCACACATTGAAACCAAGATGTGTCACGTATTGAAACCAAGATGTGTCACACATTGAAACCAAAATGTGTCATACACTGAAGCCAGGATGAATCATGTTGTTGCCTAAATAAATAAATCCTAACTAAAATTTATTCTAAAAGGTCAGCTTTATCCGTGAAAGTTCAATCCTCAACATCGCAGTCCATTCAAGACAGTCAGTCAAATTTTAAGATGTTTCATATTTTTTCTCCTTTCGTACATGGAATTTTTGCATCACAAAACTTTGACTGATTTACAACGACATTTGAACTGTTTCTGTTGATATTGTCTTGTGTCATGATATATGTATTTTTTTATTTTTTTATTATTATTATTATTTTGGGAAAAAATGTCAGACGAAATGTGAAGAAAGTATTATGTCAATAAAAATGTTTACAATGTTTTGTCTCTAATGCCGAGGAAGTTGTTACATAAATCTAGATATAGAAGGATGCGATGCATGATGACGAGTGATGAGCGAGTCAAGCTGTGCATTGTTGCTCATTTACTTTATCTTGGCGTTCTATGATATAAAATATATATCGTAAAAATGCAGGTACCTGTACTAATAATTGTAGTCTGTTGTGGTAGCCGTGGTGCTGATGACACTGATGTAACGCCCGGGAATGTTAGGTGGAAGTAGTGATTGTATGATGGTGTTGATGCTAATGGTGATGGTGCTAGGTATTGAGATGGTGGTGGTGGTTGTGGTTGTAATATTGGTGGCTGATTATGAAATGCAGAGGGTGGTAGTTGCTGCTGTGTTATCTGAAGGCTCGGGTGACTCAAATCATAGAAATGTTTTAAAAATGAATTTATAGAAAATTGGTAGGCTATGTAGTAGTGGCAGAAGTATTGTGTATAATGGGTGTGTTGTCGTGGGTGGTGATGGTTTTTGGGATGACGTGGGCAGAGAGTATAGTTTGATGGATGATGTCAGACAAGGAATAGGATAGAGATATAACCCTTGTCAGCAACGACTGTATAGTTCGCGCATTTTGTCAAACATTATTTTTACAATCTTCTCGGGAGAAACAGACACCGCACATTTCATTTCTGTCTACTTCTTATTCCAATCAACAAATGTCAGTTTCTGCATTCAAGGAAAGTTTGGGAAAAATTATTAAAAATAAAAAAGGTATCACATCGATGATTGCACTATATATCTGTGTTGTTTACCTTATAGGTAGGATTATATAGGGTAAGCGGGTAAATTAAATTTCTTCCATTTCTAATTCGCTGGCTGTTTTTTATTTTATTGTTTTGTTTTTAAAAGCGGCTTTGCTTTATTTTTTTTCCTGCCCCTTTTTAGCATACAGATGAAGAGGCATATCTAAGCATGAACGTCTTATCAGTCAAATTTACCCTTACCCCAGAGATGACTGTATCGTTGGCATCTTCGTCATCCTCTTCGTCTATTTCCAGCTGCTGATGAACCTTATTCGTTGGGCGAGCGCTTTTCCTTCTGGAAGCCATTTCAAGTTTACAATGTTCCACAAATCTCAAAATTCGCAGTTTTGACGTTCATTATCCGATATTCCGCTTTGTAACATTGTGCATGAAAAAAACATGTTCCACAAACCTCAGAAAGTTCAATTCTGCCGTTCTTTATCCAATTCTCTTCTTTGTATTTTCATCCATGAAAAAAACATGCTCTACACATCCCACACATCAAAACAATCTGTAATCACAGTCCTGGAAGTTTTCACTCACAATGCCAAAGTTCGTTCAAAGTGAGAGTCACAAATGATTCTGATAGATCATAAACTCTCAACTACGTTTCAGAATAAGTCACATAAACAGATTTAAAAAAAAAATATCCTTTACATAATATATAATTTACAACAACCACTCTGTGATACTAAAATAAGTAACGTTCCCTTCTGATGTAAGTCAGAGTCAAATCACAAACATCCTAGTGTCTCCATTGTATCTATGTTATTTCTAAGTCTATATCCAAGGCGAAGAGTTCAGCTTTACATAACTGTGTTTGTTTTCCATTGCAAGCACGATCATCCCACCACGACTAAGAACAAAGTCCTACAGGTCTGATACATTCTGGCCTATTTTCCTTAGAAAACATCGTGTTCTAATTATTCCCCTTTAGTCCTCTCTTTATTTTCCCACCCGGAATTACCATCACGTGACCTGCCAGGTTTCCTGTTGAAAGCTCCATCAATCTGGCACCCTCCCTTCCTTTCTCTCCTGGCGATTGGTTCTTTCCTCTCCCATATATGGAAGTTACCAGGTAACCATTCCCCTCTCCTCTCATTCTTTCCCTCTGTGTCTAAAGGAACTTTTGCCCTGAGATTTACACACATGGGATGCTGTTTTAGTGCTCACGAGAGTTTCAGAACCAGGTTGGGGTGAAACACTGAAAGGGGCCCGAGGGGAGAGGGCGGTGGTGATGAGGATGAGACATGAGCAAATCTGAGTTGCGGGTAAACTGGAAAAGGTCCAGAAATCTGTGATTTTGTGAGAACTGTTGTAGGATTGGCACGTATCAACACAGTAGTATTGGCATCAAGCAGTTTAGATACAAGACCGTGTTAAGATGTGCGCACATTTAGGCTAACTTTACTGTTTTTACCATTTCTTCCAGCTAGACCTGTAGTAAAAAAGTGGCTTTTGTTGGGGGCGCGTAAGATTTTACATTATAAGCCATTGTTGAACCGTGAACACAACTCATTATTTTCTCAATTTGGCTTTGTAATTACACTACGCCCCCCTAACAACATTCTAGTAAAATACCAGTGGTGAAGGAAAACCTTGTCGCTTCCATCTGTGGAATTCTCTCATATTGCAGTTCTGAGGCTCTTTTTTTCCTGTCGTCACCTCCTTGCCTTGTCCATCCTTTACCCTACTTATCAGATACGTGCCCTATTCCTGAAAGAGATCATACTAATCTACCCAAATTCACTTTTCAACATCAATTTTTATAAAAAGACCCGCGGTGAATCTTTCTATTGGGGATATAAGACACGCAACATGACTGACACAGCATGTTTCAGTTTTGACCATCTGTATCCAAATGTTTGTGTCAAGAAATTTATACCCCATCTAAAACGACAGTCACCATCCCTTATTTGGTCAAATTTCTAGATTATCCACGAGCAACAGAGTAAAACACTCCCAAAGCAAATAGAGAAAAGTATCGTTTTCTTGCCTCCTGCAGCTCGCCCCAAATAAGAAATTAGTTGATAGATGTGCGTCATATTTTACGCAGGTTCCATGCCATGCCTGAGTTATAATTATGTTTATGCAATGATGCGTTAGATGTGTGTACCATGTATGCGCTGTTAAACGCCCTGTGAAGGTGAATTTCCCGCATGGCATGAAAACGTGATTCTTATCTTATCTAAATTTTGTATGACTAATAATTTCCTTAGAGCTTCACAAACTGTTGAAACGGAACAAAGACTATAGCGGCCTGCAGCGCCAAATGGTTTCTGTGTATCCTGTAGATGTAAATTTTATAATTTTTTGGACGCATTCGACCTTCCCCCGTAATGCTACCGTAAATCAGTTCTTGGATCAGTCGTTGATCGGATTACGCCACAGCGAAAATGGAGTATTACAATTATTATTACCGTATCACAAGTTGTCCCGCCTACAGATATGATTGTTAAAGTTGAGTTTTGATCACCAATGTGTAAAGTGAGACGCAGAACGAAATTTCCTGTCGTACTTTTCAATTTCTAGAAGAAAACGGTTGTTGTTTTTTTCGGCTCAAAAGGTAGGAACATTTTCTTCAGTTGTGGTTCAAAATCAAGGAAGGTTATTGAAAATATGATAAAGTTCATGGCGTTTTAAAATAATGCGCACGTACACCTTGACCTCTTTCTATGTGTGATATATTTTCTAGAATTTAAGGCTCGGCGGTTAAAAAGCTTTTCATGATTACACCGGATGCTTCTTTATACTATACTAATTATTATGGTTATCTTCATTGCCAGCCAAATTAAGCCAGTAGGCCTACACACATTTCACACTGTTTGGTCACGTAGCCACGAAGTTTTAGGTATGAAAGAAGTTGACCCCCTAGTTCCAGGTTAGTTTGGTGATTATCGCAGTTGTTGCAATTTGTTATTAGTGTTTTTGTGGTGGATGGGGAGAGGAAAGCATTCATTGGTCATGCTACACTAGCGTCATGGTGCTGATCTTTTGGCCTAAGTCATTATTTGCACTTCTGAGAAAATCGCAAAAATCTTATTTAAATTCTTTTGCAATGCAGTCAGATTTAGGCCAAAATGACTCTAGGTAAAAGTGGCCATCATCCATGTTGGCTGAAACAACCGCAGAACCAAAATGGCCTACGTTTATGAATGAGTTAGGCCATTACACTTTACAAAAAGTTTCATTTCCAGGATAATGGTTTGGCACTTTTGAATGATTTTTACATTAATAGATGCACCATGGATAGGGCAATGACGTAACAGGTACATTCTGTTTTGGCCTAAGTCTGTCCATGATGATAATCTGTATTTCAGTTTCCCTCCACTCATCGACTACACAACAACATACCAAAACGCCATAGTTTGACCAGTGCAGTAGCAATGCAAGTCTGTTCCTTGCTGATCTACGCACAATCTGACTGGGAAAAATGAAGTGCACCAAAAGTAAACAAGGGAAGAGATTGCCCCTGAATGAGAGCCGGGGGGGGGGGGGAGTGAGGGGTGGGAAAGACGAGAATCTCAAGGTCAAGAATGCCCCCCCCCTCCGGTTCTTTGTGTTTCTGTTTGCCCAGAACGGTAGTGAAACAAGGCGGGAGAGAAAATCTCTCTCTCTCTCTCTCTCCCCGTCTCTCTCTCTCACACACACATACATAATAGTGAGCACAGCATGGTTAGAGAGAGAGAGAGAGAGAGAGAGATCGGAGAGTCCATCAAAGACGGGAGAGTCCCACATCAGCTGTGGGAGAAACGGAAAGGTAAAGTTTTATGTGAAAGTATGGAGCCCAGTCTGGCCAAGTTTTCAATTCTCGTGAACAGGTACATGGATTCACGCAGGACATGTTTAACTGCTGTTCCCTATGCGAGTAAAACCAAAATGTGATCATGTTCAGCGGCGTCGTGTGGGTTGCCAGCCAACGGGGCAAAGCAAGAACCATTCCTTTTCCCACTCTATGTCCACAAATTGCCCGCGTATCGGTGAGTACCGATCATTTTCGTTCAATTATGAAAGGGTGTGGTGCGAGCAGTTGCATTGTTGACATCGATGATACGCGTGCATGTCGACAGCGGGGGACATGTCCGTTGAACTTTGCGTGTCACAATCTGGAGTCTAGAACACGCCAGAATTTACGTTTCTTCAGTTTCTGAAGTCCTTGGATATTTCGCGTCCCCAACCAAGAAAAACAGTAATAACAAATAACAAAAACAACCAGAAAAGATAAATACGACGTTATAGTTTCCTTTCCTTTTTTCCCTTGATTTTGGTCCAAAGGAGACCTGTATATGTAGGCTGTAACTTTCAAACGTGTATCGTATTTCAAGAAGCTTTGCGAATCTGACGGACAAGGAAATATGTAGGCCTATGTACTCCAATATTTTTAGTCGAAACTCTTACAAGAAGCAGCTGAGTAGTCTGGATGATAAAATTTACGTCACAGCCAAATTCAGATTCGACACGATGGATCACACCAATGTTTGGGTGCATGTTATGGTAACCGAAGGCCGGGGTAAGTAAGCACACTTTCAAGCAAACATACCAATGTATACAGTATTCTGCCACATTCGGCATCCCATAAAAATAAGTGCACTCCTCAAGGAAGCGGCAATCTCATCCACTTCAATTCTCTATTATGGAAGTCGGAATGTATAGTGAGTGCTGAAAGGCGCACGTGGATGCAACTTCCGTTTCTTGTACAGTGCACATTTGCACAATGAACCGCTCATCTCTGCCCGACCGACCAAATCACGTGTGCCTACTTCACCCAGTATGGCTGTGAACCTACATGCATTTCTCAAACTCAAATTCAGGTCCATCACGTGTCTAAAAAAATATTGTCAGATTTTCTATGTAAGTTCCTGGTCCATGAACTATGCATACTTTGATGCGCCACTAACCTAAGCCGACTTTTATAGAAAACCTGCACCCTGGGATACCTGCCCTCCTCCACCATGCCATTATTCCCCACCCTTATAGTGTTAATGCACAATGTAAAAGTACATAGAAAGTCACCAGCGGGACGGACTAGATGCGCCAGAGGAAACTCAAAATAAAAAGACAAATTTTTACATCTCATTCAAATTTGTATCGACACATTATTACAACTGTTTCCAATTGCCAAGTTCCAAACCCGATAAAGGGCTCAGTTTTCATTTTTTATTGGGAAATTTCCAGGAGCTGTGGCTGATGTGCTGAGCTGAACTGTTTGATGTAATTTATTTTATCGTAGTTTTGGTTGAGGTGAACATGTTTCTTCATCTCAGCAGAGCAGAGTGAAAAATACACAAAAAAAAAAAAAATGAATATCTTCAGTAAGTAAATAAATGAGTTAACAAATAAATAAATAACAAAGAAAGAATGAAATAAAGACAGAAAGAAAGAATGAATAAATAAATAAATAAATTGTTCTATAGCAGTAAAATATGTTAATCAGTATCAAAGCTGGACATTGATTGGGGCAATGTCACTATTACGGGCTACGGTTTTACAGATGATTGAGATAAAACTTAACCTGTACTTTTATCAGCAGCCCCATGACAACGGCGCCATTTCTTCCTTGGCACACTTTCCACCTTACCAGTGGAGGATCCTCTGAGCTCAGGACAGAGAAAGAATAGGGCACGGGATTGAATGACACAGTTACTATATTTAAATTTACCGAGACGTCACGGGACATTCGAACTGTCCAACGCGGTAGTTAAGGACAGTTGTTATGGACTTAGTAAAAGCGATTCGAGGCACAGAGCTCATCTGCACATGAAAAGTGTGAACGAAGTCCATAACTGTGCTTAACCGCCGCGTTGAACAGTTCTAATGTCCCATGACGTAAATCTAAATATAGTAACTGTGTCATTCAATCCCGTTCCTTATAGAAATAAGTTAACACAAAAATATAATTGCATGGGAAAAGAACAAGAGAAAGGGAAAATAAGAGAATGTTACGAAATTAAGAGCAAGCAAAGGCAGATGATACCAAGTAACCATCCATATCGGTCAATTCAATATTGTTGTATTTTTATAAACGTGGTTTCTCAAAAAATGTATAGGCTACACACTTTGAATATTTATTAACACAATGGTAATTAAGACTCATCCAAGTTTACAAATCAAATTAAAGAGGGCAGTTGTGGAAGTATTTTTGGTTATCACATTTGTTCAAACTGTTGGTCGTTGTGGGCCAGACACAAGCCAACGCGGTTTGACAGAGTTGCAAAAGGTATTAAGCAGAAAAGCCGGTCATTTGGGTGGATACATTTTCCGAGACACCCTGTGTCACGAGCAGAGTTAGGGTCTTGGGGATGTTACGACTGCACGAGAGGCAGCTAACTCACACTCGGACACAACCACACAAGAAAAGTATTAAATAACTAGAGCGTATATATGTCAGGCCGGTCAGGCCATAGTTTACATAAATATTAATAACAAAACAAAAGACAATAGGGGTATATATATTCAAACCAAAAAAACTCTAATTAATAACTTAACCAATGATATTCATGTAACTATGGAGGTACTGCAATCAATAGCAAATAGGTATATTATACGAAACTAGATATCAATTTAAAGTGACAGTTGAGTCGCCACTGGCCAGTCGCCAGGCAAACTCTCCCTAAATCATATGGGCTTGAGTGTTAGGAGAGCCCAGTACGTTCAAAGCCTACAGAAGCACTCTTCGGCTTGTAGGTAATTTAAGCAGTTGCCAAAAGACTATATTTTATGCACAATCACTATTCAATTCATCAACAATGTGCTATATTATTCCAATCATACTATGGCAATAGATCTATGATACAGGACACTCGTGGTCGAGTGCCAGCTGGGGTTTCCTTAGTCTTCCTATGAGGCTGTAGTTCTCTCTCTATCTCCGATCTCTATTATGCTTGAACAAATAAGATATATTACCATTGGTCACGCCTACTGGTAGGCGCGAACATCAATATAGCGCAGCGTGGGCTTTCAAAGGTCAGCCCACTCAGACCTTTCTTTCTCGAGCTCAGTCAGTCCGTTAGCAAGGACTTCTTGTCTTCAAAGCACACAGTTCAGGTACTGGTCAACCGGAGATACTTCACGACACGATGCTTCTGCTCGTCTGTATTCACTAAATCTGAACGTTACACGATGTTTTATACTATCTGGCTACCCAGCAGTGCTAGTCCGCTGGCCCAATTAGTTCAGCTGTCTCATAGGTCGAAACCTCCCACCATTTTAATTGTAGTAATACGTCTGCACTATTCTACCAGCCAGTTAACGTGCAAGAACTTGTCTAGTCATACTTAACAATGTCAACTAGCCCCACCTTGTTTCACCCCTACTCCATTACTTATTAATCACGAACATTAAAACCGACAAGCGTGCATCTAACAGTTTAACTTTACATTTATTTACTCACCAACTATAATTCGCGAGGGCCGTTCAAGGCCACCAGCCAATTTCTCATGGCCCTGGTAAAACAACAACAACTCACTCTCTGCGTGAGTTTTAACAACATCTGAATCGTGACACATCCCCCACCCCAGTTAAAATTTGCAATTTTAACGATATAAATGATTATCGTAAGGGGAAGGCATGAGTCGAGAAATTGCTCGAAAGGTTAACTTAACTAAGAATACTAGGTAATAACTAAGACTAGTACTAAAGTTGAAAAAAACCTACAGGACGGGTATCATTGATGGACAAAACTTCATGAAAATCTTAAGGCTCCGTCCAAAAGTATCTATCTCTCTGAGGATTAAATCTTACCTCTAAATACGTAGACATTAACAATCATAACTCTAAAATTTTAGAGTACAACACTGATCCTGTGCGAATGTCATCAGGAATGCATACATACAATGAATAATACTCAAGAAAAGATAACTATAGTAGCATCGATGGCATTAGTGGATCTGGACTCCTGGTCTGCCATGACTTCTCGTCCTCGACCCTGGGCAACAACGTCTGGTGTGGCCAAAATACGGGTCGACGTCAGTAAAATAGCTGTTGGATCAAAGGAAAGCAAAGGGGTAGGTGAAAAGTGTTCACAATGGGTGAACAATATGTGATACCATCCCTCGGTCTCTGAATGAGGTGCTAATCAGTATCCAACGCCAATACATATGACAGACTAAAATACAACAAGATTAAGGTAACCGTGATAATAGGTCGGCATGGACATTATCTCCACCAGGAATGGCCTTTATAATGAAGCGATATTCCTGAAGGGCCAGACTCCATCTGGTCAAACGAGCGTTCTTGGCTCGGTTCGATTTTAAAAATAACAACGGTTTATGGTCTGTCTCGATGACGAATTCCGTCATAAGTAGGTAGCGGGAAAACGCGTCTACGGCGTGTACAATCGCCAGGCATTCTCGCTCTATAATAGCGTATCTCTGCTCTCTCGGAAGTAATTTCCGGCTAGCGTACATACAAGGGCGCAATAAGCCATCTCTTTCCTGAAGCAAAACAGCTCCAATTCCTTGGTCCGACGCGTCAGTTCGGACGGTGAAGGTGCGTCTAATATTCGGTAGGATAAGCAGCGGCGATCTGGAGAACAGTTGCTGCACTGTCGCGAGCGCGGTGGCGCACTGCGTATTCCAGGTAATTTTGTTGGGTCTGTTTTTTCGTGTAAGATCGGATAACGGGGCCGTAAGGGCCGAAAAATTAGGAACAAATTTCCGATAATAGCTTAAGAAGCCTAACAGGCTACGAACCTGCTTCTTAGTATGAGGAGCCTGGAGTTTTAAAATCTTACTTATCTTACTGTCGTCCGGTGTTTGGACGCCTTTGGCGATAGTATGTCCCAGAAAGTTAATCTGCGTATAACCCAGGAAGACTTTGCTAGGCTTAGCTGTAAGCCCGGCATCTCGAAGTTTACTAAGCACTTGACGAAGTGCTTCTAAGTGGCCTTTCCAATCCGTATGGAAAGCGCAAATGTCGCAAAGTAGCTTAGGACGCATGGTGTCTGCTGCAATAGGATGTTCATCATCCTCGCAAATGTCGCTGGTGCCGTTACGAGACCGAATGGCATGAATCTCCATTGCATGAGACCCATAGGGGTCTGAAACGCTGTGTACTGTTTACTGGCCTCTTCCATTGGGATTTGCCAGTAGCCTTTAGCCAAATCTATTTTCGAAAACACGGACGACTCGGCCAATCGCGCAAATAGATCTTCCTGATTCGGGATAGGTTCAGCATCGTAAATGGTTAGAGCGTTAAGCTTCCTGCAATCGATACAAAATCTAACGGAACCGTCTGTTTTCTTTACTAGTACAATCGGCGAGCAGTAAGGGCTCGTCGAGCGCTCAATGACTCCTAAGCTGAGCATCTTTTCCACCTCGGACTGTATGGTGTCGTGCGCTTGCAGCGGGCGCGGGTAGGGTTTGACAAACACGGGTACGTCCGAGTGCAACCGGATGACGTGTTGAACTAAGGATGTTTTACCCGGCAAATCAGTGAATACTGGCGAAAACTCCCGAACAAGATTCATGATGTCCTGTGTCTTACTTTGATCCAGCTCTGGATTGATATTAACGGAAGTCGCGTCCTCTGTGGCTTGCAAGGATAGGAGCGATCTAGTCATAGATAATGGCTCCCGGTCGTTGTCATCGATAGTGACCATCGCTGCGTTTGCTTGGGCCACAACATGGCATGAATGATCGTGATGAGTTTGATCATCGGTAAGATACTTTTTCAACATATTAATATGGTACACCTTATCGTTACCACGTATGATAATGAGATAATTAACTCTCGAGAGTCGCTTTTTAACTAGAAAGGGGCCTTTCCAAGTGAGGAGTAGCTTGTTATTCGTTTCTGGTAGCAGCACCAATGCCCGATCTCCGACTGACAGGGTTCTTAACCGACTACCCCGATCGCGATATCCTATAAATGACCTGGTCCGTACGCACGCAAATTGTCGAGTCAGGTCGCATGCATTAACTATTCTATGTCGGAGATCGACTATGTACTGATACGCGGATCGCGTATCAGGAACGTCGGTATCAGAACCGGCGTATAAATCGCGTAAAATGGCCATCGGGCCACGTGGTTTTCGACCGTATAAAAGTTCAAACGGGGAAAAACCCGTTGTCGCATTTGGGAGTTCCCTATATGCGAACAAGATGGCCGGAAGTCGACGGTCCCAGTCACCAGGTCTATCGGCGGAAACGCGTGCCAGCATAGTTTTCATGGTGGCATTCCAGCGCTCGCAACAGCCATTGGACTGTGGATGGTATGGCGACGTAAGTTTCTGCCTAATGCCCGTGAGTTCCAATACTTTCCTGAAAAGGTCAGAGGTGAATTGCGGACCTCTATCGGACAATAATTCGGACGGGAATCCGACACGTGTGAATATGGTCACCAATGCCTCGGCGACGTGATCGGCCGATATTTCCTTTAAAGGGACAGCCTCAGGCCAACGGGTGGCATAATCGATTACTGATAGAATAAACCGATGGCCTCTATCCGACTTCGGTAATGGCCCGACGATGTCGACGGCAACTCGCTGAAATGGAGTGGAAACCGGCGGCATCTCTTGTATAGGTGCCCGCGAAGTTTTTCCTTTGGGGGTTCTTTTCTGGCATGTATCGCAACGCGACACATAGCTATTTATGTCCCCGTAAACCCCGGGCCAAAAAAACTGAGACAGGACTCTCGATTTTGTTCTCGCTTTGCCTTGGTGGCCCGCCAATGGCGTGTCGTGCGCGAGGCGGGTGATGTCTCGGCGAAATGATCTCGGTATGACCAATTGCAAAATACTTCGCGCTTTCCCCGAAAAACGCGATATAGGAGGTCGTCTTTAAGGCAGAACCTGGATGTATCCGGGTTGTCCGGATCAATCTTAGCAAAGAGGGGCTTTAGTGATGGATCTGTGCGCTGTTCGTTACGAAAAATCTCGGGGGTTACATCCAAATCGACGACAGGCGATCGTAATGTGTCGTCACTCTGGCGACGCGATTGTTGTCTTGTCGTGACACACGCAATGTCGTTATCATCCCAAATCCCGAGTTCGCAATCGGGGACGTCCTTTAAGTGGGGAATATTCCCAATGATTAGGTCGGCGACCGGATTTGGTAGCACGCAGGCCGTGACAACACCAGCTATAAACGGTGTGTCAACATATATTTCCGCCAAACGAAAATGTTCAACTGAACCACCAAAAGTAATGCATGTCGCATCGCGATCCAGGAGTTGTGCAGCGATTCACGTACACCGACGGTCGTACAGCCTGAATCTCGCAATACGGATGCTCGTATGTCGTTTACTCGTCCCTCATACAATGTCAGCGCGCCTCGCTCGTGGAGGGCGGACATAACTGGAATAACTTTATCTACGGTTTCGGCATTCCTAGTTCTGTAACCGCGGTTTTCGGTGAATGCTACAGAGCATGCATTTGCCGCATCTAATCTAACTCTGCATTGTCGCGCAATGTGGCCTCCGGCGCCACATCTATAACAGTAGACTGGATTATCATCCCTTCGAGGTGTACCTCGATAAGAAGGAAATGTGGGCGCTTGATAGTAGTTGTTACGCGGTCCTCCGGTAGGGAAAGGACGTGTATATCGGGGTTCCCAGTCCCGAGAATTTATGGGGATTCGGTTGCCTCCTGCTAACCGGCGGCTCGGACCGTGGACGAACCTGCAGCGACTGTCGAAAGGGCTGTCTTGATTGTCTCGACGGTACCGGTGTCTTAGTAGCAGCGCCGGCGTAACACGGTTCGCTTACTTTAGCTTTAGCTAACGATCGATTAGGGTGAGCCGCAGCATACCGTTCCGCTATCGATGTTATCTCGACGGTAGTTTTGGGGGCTTGTTCCTTAAAATGCGCCACCAGGTCCGTGTGGCAGTACATATATATTTGGTCTTTAATTATCAAATCATATAGTTTCTTGTAGTTTCCCTCTTCCACACCGGCCAACTCAGTCCAACGGCTGAGTAGGTGGCGGAGGCGGTCCACGTAAGTAGAGAAATTCTCAGATGCCTCCGGCTTGCAATCGCGGAAACGCTTATGAAATCCATCTTCCGTATGTTGGAAACGCTTTAATAGCGCGGTCTTTAGAATGTCATAGTCCCTAGCGTCATCAATAGTGAGGCTATGGAAAACTTCCAACGCTCTCCCTGTCAAAAGATTGGCGAGGCATGATGTGTACTCACTACGCTGCCATCCCGCGCAAACGGCATGGAGTTCGAAGCGGTGTAGGTAGGAATCAATACGCTCAACCTTATCATTAAAGGTTGGCAATTTAGGCTTCGTTTTATTATTGGAAGTAACTTCCGGAGCCCCGGTAGGTTGGGCTTGCTTCGCTTCTAACTGTTTCAAAGCGAGCTCGTACTCTCTTTGAGCCTGTTTTTCCGCGCGTTCCGCGGCTCTATCGTCTCGTTCCGCAGCTTTTTCTTGGCGTAATATCTCCGCGGCCTTTTCTTGGCGTAATATCTCCGCGGCCTTTTCTTGGCGTAATATCTCCGCGGCCTTTTCTTGGCGTAATATCTCCGCGGCTTTTTCTTGTCGTAATCTCTTCGCGGCCTTTTCTTCTCGTTCTTCTTTCAGTTTCTGGTCTACCCAAGAAGCACGCTGAGCTTCCGGTATGCCAAATGATTGGGCTAGTTCCAAATATTTCTGTAGTTCGGCCATGATATCGGTCGATAATGCCATATAATAATGTCCTAATCGAGGACAGCTTCTGAAAAATCTCTAACTTTATTCTCCCTTGAAGCAATTTATCAATTGCACTCTGCGGGTGTTCGTTCCTGCAGTATGAACGAAATTAACGAAATCAACAACAAACTGTACGTCTTAGTCAACCAAGTAGTGGTTGAGCTATCTCAGTGATCACTTAACTCCACGTATTTCTCCTAATCCTCAAGCAGTCAGTCTACTGCTTCCGTGATTGGTCGTTAACTAACGATACCAATGTAATATTCCCAGTGTATTTTCCGTACACTCCTAGCAGCGTTCCCTCTGCTATAAATCGGAATAAATCAATATTCACGATATTCACTTCCTTGGCTATACAAGCCTAACAACTCTAATATCCAGATTATCTCTCAACGTGCCCTGGACACGTGATTTATCCCAGGCAATAATATAGCAAGTATGAATACAAAATATAATAATGCAACACTATAATGGAAAAGAATTACATGGAGATTAAGACGAGACTAACAGAAAGAACATGCGACAACAGACCTGACTAACCTGAAACTATCTACAAAAAGGTAAGAAAAAGAACAGGAGAGACGTCTTCCTAAAATACGAGGAAGATAGAACGCTAACAATCTATACGAATAACAGGTCCCTATAGAACTATTCAAGGCAAAGCATATCTCCTATCCGTTTTAAACGCCATCTAGATCTGCTAGTCTGGCAAAAAGAGGTATGCTGAGTCTCGATCCCTTCCAACCTCCCGCGTATCTAATCTAACAAAAAAGAAAAAATAATGCCTGTCAAAAGTAGGGGAGCTGGAACGACGAACCCCTCAAACGAAGACAAATACAGATGGTTCACTTAACTGGGCAAAACGGACTGGCTCTTTCCTTTGGTCCACAGCGCTGGTCTTGTCTTTTCCTGATGCTAGCTGTCAGTCCCTCGTAGTGGTCCCAGGATCAATGACGAGAGGACATGCCAGACATGTGGGGGAGAAACAAAAAAAAATTAGCAGTATACAAAACTATAAACTACAAAAATGACATAAATAACAGTGGAGTCTAGAGTGCTAGACCTGCAGCTGTTGACGGGGTCCTCTTCAGATGATAGTAGTGTCCTCTAGATGTCAGAGGGTGACGGGTCCTCTTCAGATGTCAGTGGGGTCCCCTCCAGATGTCACGAGCAGAGTTAGGGTTGGGGATGTTACGACTGCACGAGAGGCAGCTAACTCACACTCGGACACAACCACACAAGAAAAGTATTAAATAACTAGAGCGTATATATGTCAGGCCGGTCAGGGTATAGTTTACATAAATATTAGTAACAAAACAAAAGACAATAGGGGTATATATATTCAAACCAAAAAAACTCTAATTAATAACTTAACCAATGATATTCATGTAACTATGGAGGTACTGCAATCAATAGCAAATAGGTATACGAAACTAGATATCAATTTAAAGTGACAGTTGAGTCGCCACTGGCCAGTCGCCAGGCAAACTCTCCCTAAATCATATGGGCTTGAGTGTTAGGAGAGCCCAGTACGTTCAAAGCCTACAGAAGCACTCTTCGGCTTGTAGGTAATTTAAGCAGTTGCCAAAAGACTATATTTTATGCACAATCACTATTCAATTCATCAACAATGTGCTATATTATTCCAATCATACTATGGCAATAGATCTATGATACAGGACACTCGTGGTCGAGTGCCAGCTGGGGTTTCCTTAGTCTTCCTATGAGGCTGTAGTTCTCTCTCTATCTCCGATCTCTATTATGCTTGAACAAATAAGATATATTACCATTGGTCACGCCTACTGGTAGGCGCGAACATCAATATAGCGCAGCGTGGGCTTTCAAAGGTCAGCCCACTCAGACCTTTCTTTCTCGAGCTCAGTCAGTCCGTTAGCAAGGACTTCTTGTCTTCAAAGCACATAGTTCAGGTATTGGTCAACCGGAGATACTTCACGACACGATGCTTCTGCTCGTCTGTATTCACTAAATCTGAACGTTACACGATGTTTTATACTATCTGGCTACCCAGCAGTGCTAGTCCGCTGGGCCAATTAGTTCAGCTATCTCATAGGTCGAAACCTCCCACCATTTTAATTGTAGTAATACGTCTGCACTATTCTACCAGCCAGTTAACGTGCAAAAACTTGTCTAGTCATACTTAACAATGTCAACTAGCCCCACCTTGTTTCACCCCTACTCCATTACTTATTAATCACGAACATTAAAACCGACAAGCGTGCATCTAACAGTTTAACTTTACATTTATTTACTCACCAACTATAATTCGCGAGGGCCGTTCAATGCCACCAGCCAATTTCTCATGGCCCTGGTAAAACAACAACAACTCACTCTCTGCGTGAGTTTTAACAACATCTGAATCATGACACCCTGGATATTATTGTAATTCAGTATGGATTACACAACAGTGTCCTCTCACATAGGATACACTTATCCAGTCAGAGACATGAGAGAAGGATGCTCTGTGGTAGCCACTCCAAGTGTCGACAGGAATCAGTTTAGTTACTGCAGGCGTCTCTCTATGATTTACGTTAAACTGAAGTTTGACATTTCTTCTCCACTAATCCTTACGTAATGTCTTTTGCTTGTCCACTCTCTTTGTTAATGAATGAATGAATGAATGAATGAGTGAAAGAAGGAAAGAAACGAAATGTAGGGGAAAGAACTCATGTATTACTAGTGTACATCTCAAATGAAGTTATGTCCCTTGCCATATTTACTGGTCGTCCCTTTAACCATGAGTAATTTCCATTATTTTAACTAGTAGAGAACCCGCAACTTCACGGGCCAATAACAAAAACTGGATACATTATATAAGCTACTGCTGTACAGTGAACACAGCTCCTTCTCTATCTGGAATAAGACTATGCGTCCCTAACAACATTCGGTAGGTAGAATGTGCGTAATGACCATGAGGTCCCGAGGAAATTTACTAATTTCCCTAACCTTACAAGAGAGCTCAAAATTCTCCCTGGCCTAGGGGACCATGACAGTTCAAATCGATTCAGAACTGAAACCCTTTACAAAAAGACCTACTAGGCGACAGATTTACCTATGGAATCAGATAGACGAAAATATACTGAAAAGAGAGGCAGCAACTTTTGGCAGTTTTTTCATGAAATACCACTCTTCAAAAACGGACGTAAACAAACTTTGGGACTGCATCAAGTTAAACCTGAATACGATCATGCAAAATGTTACAACAAAAATGTCATCCACGAAAATTCATCAACCCTGGATAAATACTTTAACGAAACGATTAGTCCGGAAAAAATATAAATGGTTCAAAAAAATGAAACAGTGCAACTCCGAACGAGTAAAAAAAAAATATCTACAAATCAAAAGATTGACCCAGAAAGAATGCCGGAAAGCTCATAATAATTATGTCCATGACATGATAAGTGATACAAGTGATAACAGCAAAAAACTATGGAGATATGTGAAAAGTAAAAACAAAGAAAACTTTGGAGTAGCGGCACTGAACGATGAGAGAGGACACCCACAGCAAGATGCCCAAAAAAGAGCCAATATTTTAAATACTCAATTTTGTAAGGTCTTTTCTGACCCAGGGGGTGTCTACCCGGGAGAGCTGAGTGGTGCCAAACTGCCGGATATGGATGAAATATTTGTTACAGAAAATGGAGTACTGAAACTTTTGGAAAACCTTAATGAAAATAAAGCTACAGGGCCTGATGGAATTACCGCCAAATTACTGAAACGTTGTGCCAAGGAAATTGGCCCCGTTTACACTTTGCTGTTTAGAGCTTCAATCGAACAAGGAAAAATACCGGAAGACTGGAAAAAAGCAAATGTTGTACCCATTTTTAAGAAAGGAAATAAGGCTAGTCCTGAAAATTATAGACCAGTCTCCCTGACATCAATATCTTGTAAGCTTTCAGAGCATATTTTGCACACCAGCATCATGAAGCATCTCGAGAGACACTCGGTTTTAACACATGTACAGCATGGTTTTAGAAAATACAGGTCGTGTGAGTCCCAGCTGATCACAACTTGCAACGATCTTGTTAATAACTTGAATAATACCAGGCAGACGGACACCATTTTACTAGATTTCAGTAAGGCCTTCGATAAAGTGCACCATGCTAGCCTTTTGACTAAACTAAACCATTATGGAGTTAGAAACAGTACTTTGAAGTGGATTAAGTCTTTTTTAGAAAACAGAACACAAAATAGTAGTCGTTGACGGAAAGTCATCCAATCCTGCACCTGTTCTCTCGGGAGTACCTCAGGGTACTGTAATGGGCCCCTTGCTATTTTTAGTTTACATTAACGATATGCCGAGTAAGATCTCTCCAGGCACTAAATTACGACTGTTCGCCGATGATAGCCTCCTCTATAGATCAATAAATTCAAAAGAAGATACGGAAATCTTACAGAAAGATTTGGACAGTCTACAAGAATGGGAGAGGGACTGGCGTATGGAATTCCACCCCAATAAATGCCAAGTCCTGAGAATTTCAAATAAACATCGCAACATCACCTCGGACTACTTTATACATGGCGAGAAATTGAGTGAAACAGATGAGGCTAAATATTTAGGAATTACATTAGACAGAAAACTTACATGGAACCAACATATTAATAGCACATGCAACAAAGCAAACAGTATACTAGCATTTCTGAAAAGGAACATCTCTAACTGTGATGGGAAAGTAAAAGAAAAATGCTATAACACCTTCGTGAGGCCCTCCCTAGAGTATGGCTGCAGTGTCTGGGACCCCCACTGTCGAATAAACATAGAACAACTGGAAAGGGTCCAGAGGAGAGCTGCTCGCTTTGTGACAAATGATTATGCTAGAAGCAGTAGTGTCAATACAATGATGAGAGACCTCGAGTGGACACCACTAGAAGAAAGAAGAGCAAAAAACAAAGTAAAACTATTTTATAAGGGCAGGGAAGGAAATACCGATATCCCACTGAACCACCTCAGCATTAACACCAGAGGCAACAGAAAGAATAACATAAAATATAACATCCCCAACTCACGGATTAACAGCCATCTTTACTCTTTTTACCCTAGTGTCATCAGGATGTGGAACAACCTCCCGGCAGAAGTCCAAAAAATATCCTCTGCAACGGCTTTTGGCAATGAATTGAAGAACATAATTATCCGTTGCAGCTACCATTGTATTTAAAGGGTGGGTCTATTTCTGTGCACAATCTAGGTACCAGGAGATATTTTTAACCAGAGATATACATATACAAAGAAATTACATAACGATATATTTTAAATGGTCTTAATATATGCTGTTTTAGCCTGTTTTAGCCTCAGAGCAGGGGCGTCGAGTCGCACATAGTGCAGTTGAGGAATCGTCAGATTATATAGACGAGTCAACTACATGGGAAGAAGAAGAAGAAGAAGAAGATATCCGCCATCTTGGCTGTCCGGACCCACGCTTCACCATGGCGATGGCAGCATTGATTTTGATTCGTTAGCTGATTTGCACCGTGAGCACTTAAGGCGTCGCGAACCAATTGGAGACGAGCTGAAAATAGTTAGCTGCAGTAAACAATGGCACGTGTGTACATGCACATGAGGGACGTTCGGTCAATTCTTTCACTTCCCTTCCCTTGTTTACACGGATGGTAGGGAATCTGACCAGCTTGGATCCATCCTTTCCACCCCTGTCATAACAATCAGCTACAATGCAACCAGCAGTCATTTTAACCGCTTAGACATATCTCGAAGTTACACTCATCAGCTGATCCACCCGCCATCTTGTTTGGCGGAAAAACCAAGCCAAAACACTCTGTGACGTCATGCGCATTCTACCAGATGCATTTGTCTTACCCTCTTCGTCTTGTTTTGATCGGCCTAGTTTCCTCCTTCTCCCCACCTGTCTCTCTCTCTCTCTCTCTCTCTCTCTCTCTCTGTCTCTCTCCCTAATCTCTTATTTTTTTCTGGCTACCCTACCCACAGGCTTATAATTAGGCAGACGCACAATCCCCATTGAGTGACGTCACAAAACTGGTTCTCGACCTGCCATTTTGTTTTGTCGTATGATACCTCGTATCTATAGACGCTGCCCACTGTGCGTTTCGTTGCATTGTGCGAAGTTGGCTATCAATATGAACATCATACCGTGTACCCTTGTTAATCGTGTATTGTGTCATTTTTAAGATTTCAGCTGAATGGAAATCAAGACTAGAGATCACGAGTATTTTATAACTTGCGAAACTTGTGACACGGTTACGAACACACGTGTCGCAACATGTATGTGTGGTAGTGAGCAGGGTCTGCCTTGCCTCATTTTGGGTTGCATTTCTCGTGAGGATTACAGTATGATCCCAAGTCTGTAAATGGATGAGTGGGTGGATGATTGGATGGATGGATAAGTGGATGGATGGATGAATGAATGGATGGATGGATTAAATTGATGGATAATGAATAAGGAGACTGATTAATGAATGGATACACTGGTAAATGGATGATAGATGGATGAATGAATGCATGACTGGATGGGTGGATGGACGGCCAAACGGATCGGCGGATGGATGGATAGATGGATAGATGGATGGCTAAATGAATGGCAACATCTAACTAGCTTGCTATCATGTAGAATTAGACCTACTTTCCTCCATGTCGAAAGATAAAAAATGTGCGTAATGACCATGAGGTCCCGAGGAAACCACGGAATGATGTAAACAGCTGTCGCATACGACAAATTAAAATGGCGGACCGAGCGTTGGCGGAACATACCGAAGAGGCGATTTGTAATTCTGTGTTATATTTATTCTGTGACCCTACCTCCCCTCTCCCCCATCTATCTAATGTTCAAACTGAACACGTGTGAATCACAGTCTCGCACGGCACTGAGCTTATCAGAGGGAGCAAAAAAAAAAAAAGTTCATGGTATTTTACCGTCATAACCACAGGTTTAAAAGATTGTTTTGGTCAAAACTTCAATGAACACAAGTAGTTCCATACAAAAGCAATTCGGTTAAATTATTTGACAACTATGAAAATTAACTTTATAATTATTGAAACTGTTACCCTGGCTGTAGCGTTGTGCAAGAAACGTGGGGAAACTGAACCACAATGAAACACTCTCGTCATTAACTTTTGTATTTTTTTAAATATGATATGATTATGATATCTGTCAGGTTTTTCTGTGCCCCTCCCCCCCCCCCCCCTACTCCTTTCCGGTTCGCTCTTTTTTAAAACGCTTTTTCAGTCATGAGTTCTATTTCTAACTGATTCTTGGATGATTGAAAGCGAAAGTGACTCAAATTTTTCACCATCCCTGCCACTTTTTTTCTCCCTTACATTTTGGTGGAGTTACTTTTCCTTCTTCCAGTGTTTGTTGTGTCCTCTGTCACCTCAGCTGATAGTTTGTGCAGTATCGTTGTTGATATCTGTGAGGGTAATTAAAGAACAGACAGACATAGATAGATAGATAGATAGATAGATAGATAGATAGATAGATAGATAGATAGATAGATAGATAGATAGATAGATAGATAGATAGATAGATAGATAGATAGATAGACAGATGGGTGGGTGGTTAAATAGGTAGGTCGGTGAAATGGCGGGCGGCAGGAAGACAACTAGGTTGGCAGGTAGGTTGGTTGGTGGGTAGGTAGCTATGTAGGTGGGTAAATAGATGGATGGGTTGGTATGTAGCTAGGTAGGTGGGTGGGTAGGTAGCTAGGTAGGTGGGTGGGTAGGTAGCTAGGTAGGTTGGTGGGTAGGTAGCTAGGTAGGTTGGTGGGTAGGTAGCTATGTAGGTGGGTAGATACATGGATGGGTGGGTATGTAGCTAGGTAGGTGGGTGGGTAGGTAGCTAGGTAGGTTCGTGGGTGGGTAGGTAGCTAGGTAGGTGGGTGGGTGAGTAGGCAGGTAGATGGGTGGGTAGGTAGCTAGGTAGGTGAGTGGGTGGGTGGGTATGTAGATGGGTGGGTGGGTAGGTAGCTGGGTAGGTGGGTGGGTGGGTAGGTAGCTGGATAGGTGGGTGGGTAGGTATGTAGGTGGGAGGGCTGGTGGGTAGGTAGATGGGAGGGCGGGTGAGTGGATAGGTAGGTAGGTAGGTGGGTAGGTAAGTAGGTGTGTGAGGTGAGAAATAGATGCGTTACCACATACAGCCCTGTCCCAATAGAAGAAGGAAAATATTCCACTACTTATTTACCTGTGCTGTAATCTTTATGGATCACAAGAAACCAACGTTTAGTTACTGTTTGGTTTAGGCTGTTCCTAAATTATATCGGCTCAGTCACACCTCAAAGAGCGGCTGTTTAGGAAATTCCAAAATACATTATTTGGAGAAACCAAAGCGAGCATATAATAATTATTATTATGCTTTTTCACACTCAGATGTGTTCCTTGATTGTGGTTATTTCACCTGTTACTCCTCTCCACCCTCTATTTCCACTTCAGGTGTGTTGACTAACCCGAAAGGGGAAAACCCGACTGTTATACAGTTTGATTAGTGAAAGACGCAGTTTCCAGTATAGGAGAGTTACCCCTACTGTTGGGAGTGAGGGGGGGGGTGGTCGGGGGATGGAAAAGAGGTAGGGTTTCGAGGAGGCAAAATTTCAAGTTGAAAGTTGAAGGGTAGGAGAGACCAGCAGGTGGAGGGTGAAGACATGGCGAGGAATTTAACGGCGATGAACTGAGAGAATGAATGAAAGCGAGCAAAAAAAAAGAACACGTCAGATTGAAAAAGCCATGAAAATTCAGGACGTTTCTGTCTGCTCGCGGTGAAAGGGATGACAAAAGAGAGAGAGAAAGGAGAGTAGCCAGCCTTGAAATCTGAAAGAGGAGTGGTCTGCCCTGGCATTGTTTAATCAAGCCCAGGGTCATCGTCCACCCACCTTGCCAGTTTGTAATCTTCAACAAAATGGCCGCTGTCCACAAATAACTGTGTATCCTCTGTCCACACGTTTACGTTTCATTTGTCGAGAGTGAAGAGAAAGAAAGAAGGCTGGAGTTTAATTAACAATTTCGCAGTAATCCCAATGACAATAAGTTTAAACCCACGTGCCTATCATGTCTGAGTTTAATATCACATGCGCAAATTGAAGAAGGGCGTATTGGCAATGCCATGCTTAATTTGAGATCAAGTGTTACCGAACGTGGCTAAACACATGAAAAATAGAATCATAATTATTTTCAGTGATCATCAACGTCGGCAACAGATTCAGAGAGGGCTGCACAATATATTCTATGTTAAAATAAAAGAGTTTTGTACCTTCGCATTTTTCCCCTTTTCTTTCTTTTTTTTTAAAAAATTTCTTCAGGAATGTTATTACAAGTACGTACGTCCCAGAAGCTGTTTGCGCTGGGATACGTATTTTAAAGCCTTTTGTGACTCCAGAGCTGGAGGGCTCTTCCCGAAATGCTCCCAACGACAGCCTTAATTAATTATGATTGATTATTCTTTCAGATTTTCTTTTGGCGTGGGAATTTAACAGCCCGTAATGTTTTTTATTCTCCCAAGAGTTCCAAATTTCCATGCAGGATTACCGCTAATCTTTGGGAGTGCATGTTCTCAGCCCATGTGTCAAATGTACACATTTTTGCCCTTGCGCATGCTCAGCGTCCGTGTACTGTGGGGACGGGAACTCATCCCATTTGTGGGTGACGTAAGTTGTCGTGTCGACTGCATCCGCTCCGCTATTTTTAAGGAAAATGACGTAGGAAAAAGTAAAACACTCTTTGCCTCTGTATATGTATCCACAGGATCCGTTCCGCTCCGCGCCTCACCGCTATAGAGGCAAAGAGAGTTTTTCAGACTTCATTGTCCGTAAAAATAGCGGGGCGGATACTGTAGACAAGATCATTTGGGGAAACAGTGGAAGAGTAAATAATTATGTTAATCCATGTACGTGTTCGAGGTCCGGCCGTCAGCGTCTTTGTAGATCCTATTGGCTGCCAATGCGTTCAACTCAATGTATGTTGCTGACGAAATCGCCCGTCATTCTGCACGATACTTATGGTTTAATCTGCATTTTGCTGTTGTTGTTGTTGTTGTTGTTGTTGTTTTGGTCTTCACCAAAATGTGATGTTAAGAGCGAGAACGAGTCGTTATTTCCATTAACCTTCAAGATATTGATATTCCATCTCTAGCATAACGACTTGCATTGCCATCTCTAGAATGCTAAATAAATCATGTGTATTTTATCATGAATTTGATTTTTGTTTTATTGTTAAAACGCTCCGTGGATCACCACAGTTCCTATATCTTCTAATATATAGAGAGCTTTGAAGGCAGTTTTCACAAAATTCTTTTCGTACCAACCAACTTCACTTAACTTGAAATTTGGAATCCAGTACTGGAATCTGCGTGAAATCATTCATGTTGAACAAAGTAGGCAAAATGTATAGCCTATTATATTGATTGATTGGTTGATTGATTGATTGATTGGTTGGTTGATTAATTGATTGATTGATTGGTTGATTGATTGATTGGTTGATTGATTGGTTGATTAATTGATTGGTTGATTGGTTGGTTGATTGATTGATTGATTGGTTGGTTGGTTGGTTGGTTGATTGGTTGATTGATTCATTGATTTATGGATTGATTGATTGGTTGGTTGGTTGGTTGGTTGGTTGGTTGGTTGGTTGACTGATTGGTTGATTGGTTGATTGGTTGGTTGGTTGATTGTTTGATTGATTGGTTGGTTGATTGATTGATTGATTGATCAATCGATCGATTGACATATCAGACATCTCCTTAAATGCGCCTCTCCATTTGACGGTTACCAAGCCATTCGCACCGAAGCATGTTGCTGTCTACTTTCCCCAGCATGCTCTGCCGACCTGTGACGCTGACGGCGTGGTCAGTGCTGGGCTGCAGTGTCACAAGCCAACAAAATGCCCCAGTAACATCATCCATCTCTATTCACATCCTAGGCAAGGGTGACCTTGTGCGCGCCAGACCACCTGATCCACGGGGTGACCTCTCTCTCCAGTAAGCCGCAGAGCTCCAGCCATTGAATTTGTTGTGGCGTGATTACATAGAATATGAGATTAACTCTTTGAAAATGACAACTGATGTCTTGTTTTCTATCATTTTTATATTCACGAATAAGTTTTTGTTGTTGGTTTTCAACAACATCGCCTCATCCATGAAAAGAAACAAACCCTCCCTCCCCAAAAAAGTATTTATTACTCTTTGTTATAGTTTGGAATCATGTCCAACAACATACGAGTCCAATAAGAAAAAAAAAATTTTAAAAAGAGGACTAGAAAAGAATATAGATTGGCCCCGTAAGTTTCATTTTTCATTGTTTCGGCATCATTTACATCTATTTCGAGTCATGGTTCGCCATTTTAAGGTTTCATTGAGGAAATTGCGCTCTGCGTCACCATTTACTCATTGCCGGCCGAAAGTCAACTTATCACATCTGTGTATTCTGCAAGAATTGTGGAGTAACAAAACCATCTATGAGTCTTTGCATCAAACCCAAGTGCCGTTATGAATGCGACCTACATCTAGATATACAGCCGGATGTGATACAAGGAAATTTTGGCAAGATTTATCTTGCCGGGGTTGGCTAGTAGCCTACATTTATACCTAAAATAGATGAAAATTAATCATGAATCAAATAAACAATTATCATGCGGAATCAAGTTACCTGTTTTATTTTCTCCTGTTGAAACAAAACAAAGCCAAAAAAAAAACAAAAAACAAATGCCGGTTGCTCCATCTGAAGCAGTAATAATCATTCCAAGTGGCAGTTTTCAAATCAAGTGTGAGCCAAACTCCTCAATGACAGACAGGCCTCAATTACGGAAACTCTGTCAATAGACACATAAGGCAGAGCATGTAGCTGAGATTTTTCTTTTCCAGTCTATGGCTAATGGTCACCTGTTTGTGATTCCTTTTGCTCGTTTACTTATTATTTCACTTGAATTTATTCTTGTTGGTACTAGGTAGTACACTAGCCAGTAACACAAGGGTAGATATAGGTACCCCAGCCAGCAACTCTAAGGGTAATTAGTAATACCCCAGCCAGCAACTATAAAAGTAGATGGTAGTATCCCAGCCAGCAACTATGAGAGTAGACAGTAATACCCCAGCCAGCAACTATAAAAGTAGATGGTAGTATCCCAGCCAGCAACTATAAGAGTAGACAGTAATACCCCAGCCAGCAAATATAAGAGTAGACAGTAGTACCCCAGCCAGCAACTATAAAAGTAGATGGTAGTATCCCAGCCAGCAACTATAATAGTTGACAGTAATACCCCAGCTAGCAACTACACCAACAACAAGAGAAAAACATAATCAAGAACAGGGGGCCAACAGCATTATGCTGAGGCCCCCGAGAAACAAAAGATCTCAACCCAGCCAGCAACTATAAGAGCAGACAGTAATGCCCCAGCCATAACTATAAGAGCAGACAGTAATACCCCAGCCAGCGACCATAAGAGCAGACAGTAATACCCCAGCCAGTCTCTATAAGAGAAGACAGTAATACCCCAGCCAGCGACCATAAGAGTAGACAGTAATACCCCAGCCAGTCTCTATAAGAGTAGACAGTAATACCCCAGCCAGCAACCATAAGAGCAGACAGTAATACCCCAGCCAGTTTCTATAAGAGTAGACAGTAATACCCCAGCCAGTCTCTATAAGAGTAGACAGTAATACCCCAGCCAGCAACTATAACAATATTTAAATCCTATAAATCACACACACACACACACACACAATATACAGGCGTACCTCGGAAAAAACCCAACGAGGTGGACATTCAGAGTGTAAAGAGATGATATCCAAGTCTGAGGCTCCTCAAAAGAAAAAGATTTTTCATCCATAATCTCCAGGGACCTCTTAGGAATTTTAAACTTTTTAGTGTCTACAAAATAAATTAAATTGAAGATCTAAGATGTCGTGATGGTATAAGGGGTCAAAGGATCAGTTAGATAAGACGAAAAGTCCATGTACTTAGCAGGAGGCAGAAATATTGCACAGGGTGGATTCTATTTCTGTGAGATATTTTAGTGCCTTTCAGAAACTTATTTCATCACTGGGATAATTATCATTATTTATGCCCGCAATTTCCATCCATCAATCGTCTGTATCTCGATTAGGGAGGTGTCCATACATCTCTAACAACAAAGCTAGTGGTGCACTGCGACAAGTCTGTCTTGCATCGGTTTTGTTTCAGGCTTGAACTTCTCATGAATCAACTATTGAGACGAACAGACGGACAGAATTGTTCCATTCTCACTGGTGTGGGCGGTTCCTTCTTTTTAACTCCGTCATCTGCACTCTACGCTAACACCTCCCTCTGCGCACAACCACATTATTCAAAGTTCACTTTTTATAGAGAAAGCGATAAGGCCAAACTACGACATAATTGTATTTATTTTGATCACCTCTGGCCGTAGATTTTCAAGTGTTAAAAATGTCATCTAACTCTTTGTAAAATGGAGATGATGTAGGACAGTCTTAAGGCGCCACCAAAACCGAGGCTCAACAAACTTGCTCAGTGTTCTACTAGCCTAAACAGTCCAATGCCAAGGGGTTTACCTTTGCCTTCCGACCCTGTATATCGGACAGATTTTTTCATAACTCTATCCCTTTTCCACGGGTCTCCTTCCCTATTTTCCTCCACTGCAAAGAGAACGAGACATTTTTTATTTATTTTTTTTAACAGCAGAAAAACAAGTCTGTAAAATATCGAAATTGCAGTAATTGTCCACGGGTGTAATAGAAAGTATTATTGGAAGGTATTAGATTGAGAACAGACAGATTCAGACAGCGATATTGTGATATAACAGTAACAAAAAAACAAAAACTATCACATTAATTCTTCCTATCCCGAAATTGACCTTATTTTTACCCAATATTTAACGAAACAAAATTGACCGGACTGACAACGAGAATCAGTGTGCAAAGTGACGGCGTTCATTCTAATATCCAAAGAATTTGTTGAAAAATTCCTTGTGACACGTCAACAGACATGTTGAGTCAAAAAGTGCTGCTGTCATATTGGACATTAAAAGGGAACACGTTGGTCTAGAGGCAATGTATTCGCCTCTTATGGCAAAGGTAGCGGGTTCGATCCCCGGTGCTGCAGGCATGTTGGAAATTTTCGGGGGGAAAAAATCTTGTTCCTGACCCTAAGGTAGGTAGGATCGAGCACCTAGTCTTCTCAAATAAGGACGAAAAATGTTGCCCACATCAGATACCTTGACAGTTAAAAGTCGAGAAGACCGGGCCGAACAAGGCCCCTGCCGAGAAGAATTCTTAAAAAGAAACAACAACATATCCCTACCAGTGCTATCACTAAAATACACAGAAACAACAACATATCCCTACCAGTACTACCACAAAAATACACAGAAACAAGAACATATCCCTACCAGTACTACCACTAAAATACACAGAAACAACAACATATCCCTACCAGTACTACCACTAAAATACACAGAAACAACAACATATCCCTACCAGTACTACCACTAAAATACACAGAAACAACAACATATCCCTACCAGTACTACCACAAAAATACACAGAAACAAGAACATATCCCTACCAGTACTACCACTAAAATACGCAGAAACAACAACATATCCCTACCAGTACTACCACTAAAATACACAGAAACAACAACATATCCCTACCAGTACTACCACTAAAATACACAGAAACAACAACATATCCCTACCAGTACTACGACTAAAATACACAGAAATAACAACATGTCCCTACCAGCACTACTGTCATGATCACAGTAACCAGCGTAATTGGTCATTGAGCTGTTCTCGTGAGCAACATGTTTTGAGTAATGTTTTTTCGGCAAAAAAACTGTAGATGGTTAAAAAGGAATATGTGTAGGTAAACCAGGGATGGCAGAGCAGCTCCAGTTCGTGAGTTAATAGCATTGTTACAGGGTGTGAGGTGGTTGTAATTGACTGTTGACATTCAGTGGTTCGTGAAAGCACGAGTTGTTAATTTTTCGTGCTGAGTCAATTTAATAAGATTTTTGGATTTAATTGTTATTGACGTATTTAGAAGACGACCTTGTCTGTCTTAGTGCAAGGCCGTAACCGACTCACACATAGAATGTATTAATACTGCGAGATGAGCTCGCATGGCTGCACCAATCAAATCTAGGGACTTGGACGGTAGTTGCAGGTGGCTAGACATTATAAAAGTCAGCCCATACCTATGTCCATTATCACATGCAGAAAAGTATCCACTGCGAAGTGGTCGGCTAATTTCGAGCCAGATCGAAACAGAGACGCAGCAGAGCAGTCCATCTATATGAGGAGCCTAGAAATGACGAGCTCCAGCTAATAGCTACCCGGACTTTGTCCACCATCCAACGCTCTTGTTGATATTCTCTGGTTCTTGATAGCCAGGGAAAAATGGTATGCATTGTAATTGTATGTCAGAATTCAGATGTTACCAGCAGTATGGGAGTCTACTCCAAGAGTCACAGCCAGGCAGTGCCAGTATTATAATATATGACTTGAGCCATTGCAATTGAGTTGGCGTGTGCTGAGACAGCGAAGACTACAATTTGTATTAAATATCCTATGAGTCATTAGTTATATTTGATCCAGTACTGGGATCTTTTTGTCCATTCTAAAATTGTATTTTTTTTGTGCAGTTACCTTGATAGTTATTACATATATATGTTATCTTTATTTAGCTAACTCAATACATTATTGTGGCCCTACAGGCCTGACAAAACTATTTCATTTGAGTTGTTTAATTAATTCCAGTAGGAAAGTTTAGTGTGTTCGCCGAGTGTGTGTTTTCCTCTTCAATTGCAGTCGTTTGCTATAAACCACATTCGCGACAACTACCACTGAAATACACAGAAACTAGAACATATCCCTACCAGTACTACCACTAAAATACACAGAAACAACAACATATCCCTACCAGTACTACCACTAAAATACACAGAAACAACAACATATCCCTACCAGTACTACCACAAAAATACACAGAAACAACAACATATCCCTACCGGTACTACCACTAAAATACACAGAAACAACAACATATCCCTACCACAAAAATACACAGAAACAAGAACATATCCCTACCAGTACTACCACTAAAATACACAGAAACAACAGCATATCCCTACCACAAAAATATACAGAAACAACAACATATCCCTACCACAAAAATACACAGAAACAATAACATATCCCTACCACAAAAATACACAGAAACAACAACATATCCCTACCACAAAAATACACAGAAACAATAACATATCACTACCAGAACTACCACAAAAATACACAGAAACAACAACATATCCCTACCACAAAAATACACAGAAACAACAACATATCCCTACCACAAAAATACACAGAAACAATAACATATCCCTACCAGTACTACCACTAAAATACACAGAAACAATAACATATCCATACCACAAAAATACACAGAAACAACAACATATCCCTAACACAAAAATACACAGAAACAACAACATATCCCTACCAATACCAGCACAAAAATACACGGAAACAATAACATATCCCTACCAATACCAGCACAAAAATACACGGAAACAATAACATATCCCTACCAGTACTACCACTAAAATACACAGAAACAACAACATATCCCTACCAATACCAGCACAAAAATACACGGAAACAATAACATATCCCTACCAGTACTACCACTAAAATACACAGAAACAACAACATATCCCTACCAATACCAGCACAAAAATACACGGAAACAATAACATATCCCTACCAGTACTACCACTAAAATACACAGAAACAACAACATATCCCTACCAATACCAGCACAAAAATACACGGAAACAATAACATATCCCTACCAGTACTACCACTAAAATACACAGAAACAACAACATATCCCTACCAGTACCAGCACAAAAATACACGGAAACAATAACATATCCCTACCAGTACTACCACTAAAATACACAGAAACAACAACATATCCCTACCAATACCAGCACAAAAATACACGGAAACAATAACATATCCCTACCAGTACTACCACTAAAATACACAGAAACAACAACATATCCCTACCAGTACCAGCACAAAAATACACGGAAACAATAACATATCCCTACCAGTACTACCACTAAAATACACAGAAACAATAACAGGAAAAGTAAAAACAAGAAAAGTGAGGTGTAAATGCCAAGGGCAGAGAACCTCCTTAAAAAACCATCTAAAACAACATAAACATTAAAGATTTACCAATAGCTCAAAGTGGTTACAACAAGGCACTACAGGAATTGCACTTTACATAACAAAATAATGTGTCCTTCATGGACGCAATGACGCCGTCTGGCTAAGTTTAGCCAATACTCGGGCAATCTCATTGCCAAGCCACACATTGTAAGGAAAGCAGAATGATTATATATTTACTTAATTACGCGTTTCCTTCTTTCTTTCTTTCTTTCTTCTCCGTATTTACCCATTTTCTCCTTCTCTTCTTCTATTTCATTTTGCTTTCGTTCATTCATCCGTCTTTTTTATTATTATTATGATTTACTAGCTGAGTTACCCGGCCCTCCCCGGGAAAAATATGTTTATTGGTTTCAGTTTTGGGTAACGAGAATGGATCTGTTTCTTTCACCTTGCCCGTTCCTTTAGGTTTAGTTTTTTGTTGCTTGTTTGTTTTTAGATAGGCCTTGCTCTCCCTTTGCGCGTTGATGCCTTGCTCACTTCGTCAGCATTCACAAAATGGCAATAATTTGCACACGGGTCATGGTTTAATAGTGAACACAAAGCAGGAAGTGATGACATCGTGTGTTCGTGGACAAAAAAAAAGGGGGGGGGGGGGGATTCGGAGGCAAAAGTAGCGACATAAAAAAATCTAAAAAAGAAAAAAATTTTCTACGATTTCAAGTGAAATTTGGCACACATCTAGCTCAAATGTCTTGTTGAGGCGAATTCGTAAATGTGCATATTCAACATTTACCCAATTTTTAAACTTGAATGTGCACGCAGCACTCCATGGTTTGTTCGCCCCAGAGTTTCAAGCTTTCTGTTTTGATTAACCTTTTGCAAACAAACTTACTCCTGTTCCTAGTGTACATGAATCGAATGTTCTGGTATAATTAAAACCGCAATTGACACTAATAAATGTAGAATTTGTAGAATTTGAAATAACAACTTTAGTTGTGATTGTATTGACTAGTTATTTCTTTCACTTGAAGTCACAGCATTTGCACTTCTCCGAAATGCCGTTTTTGAATTTGGTCTTTCTATGCATCCTTATGTTCATCACTCATAGTATGGCGCCACTTAGGGATGGTCTGCAAGGCATCTCGTCTACATCACAATTTCTGTGACACAAGAGGCCGAAGATCTTTTTTCTCCATTGTTTTAGCTAATGGCTGCTAGTCTGTTGTTGAGTGTCCTCCTTCTTGCTACTTCTTTGCTCTTGATTTGTTCGTTCTAATGGTCAGCTGGCCTCTCTGTCTTGGTTTAGTGGAGATGGACAGGAGAAAAGAGTATAGGATGTGAGTTGGATTCCAGCTCAGACACAATTGCTTCGGGTTTGTTTCACTTTCAGCATGCTTTATGTGGACCTCACGATAGACATCAGGTGAAATGAAAAGTGAACTGAGAGGAAAGGTAAGCATTATGCTCTTAAACAGGTGCATTTGGCTGTTGTTGTAAGTACGTACACTCCCCAAGCGTTTTGAATTAAGGGCGCGCACTGACACGTGCTATCCCTAACCCCGTCGTTATTCTTAACCCTAAATCTGATCGAATCCCTAACCCTGCCCTTTACTTTTTCAACCAAAAAACGTGAGGAAACCAAAAAGAAAATCTTAAAAAATAATTAATCATAACTCATTAAGGCTGTTGACAAGGAGCATTTGGGGAGGAGCTTTCTAGTTCCGAAGTCACACAAGACTTTAAAATACGTACCCCTAGTGCAAAGAACTTTGGGGACGTACGTACATGTAACAACATTCTTAAGGTTTTGGACATCTTCTAGGCCTTTCGACAAGACGAGTTGACGTCATTTGGGCACAACTGACGAAAGCGAGCCGAAAACAAATAGAAACCGAAGCTGCTGTGTATGGCCTCTTAGTCTTCCCCTGGGAACGAGATGGTCTTGAAGCAAGGTGCTTGCCTCTCATGTAAAAGGTACCAGCTTCGATCCCTGGTCGGTGAGGGCATGCTGGATGTTTTTCCTGAAGGCAAAAAAAATTCTGTCCCTGATTCTATGGTAGGTAGGATCGAGCACCTAGACTTCTCGTTTAAGGACGAAAAGCTCGGAGGGCCCAGTGATCTTTGCGCACGTTAAAGATACCTTGGCAGTTGGAAATCGAGATAAATTCTACCACAAAAAGAAAACTAGAAACAAGATAAGTAGGGTGTAAATGCCAATGGCAGCGAACCTTCTAGAATGAAGACTTTAACACAGTCTTCCCGTGGGCTTTTATTCTTATTCCCACCCGCCAGCATGGATGACGTCAGTGAAACAAAACGTCTCACAAGCAAGGCGCGACCATTTTTGCAAATTCTCGCCAAGCCTTGAAAACAGTTGGGGAAACAGTGTAGTAACAACAGAGTTTTGTGTCGGTCTCACGCCGTGCACATCACACACACAAACACACACTTACACACACACACGATGGTATGGCACTGGAATAATTATGTTATCTCCATTTAGTCCCCTGATACTTAACCCTGTACTTTTTTTCTCCATTCACCTGTCCTTAAGTCCTTGTACGCTAGCAGCTTGAAAAAGAAATAGTTCTGTCCTTGTTCAGTTGACTTATTTTATTCGCGGGATGGTTACCTTTCCAGTGAGTGGAAGTGGTAGACGGCCATCTGTATAGTGTGTATCTGTGCATTGTTTCTGTGTTAGTTAGAATTGTTTATCTGCACAACATTCATCTCTGCAGTAAAGTTCACTATGGGACTAGTCAGTACTGAAAGCTGTATGTTTCCGAACTAAACATAAACTATATATGTACAACAGAAGGACTTATGTTGCCACACCTGACACCATCATTTCTTAATCTCCACATAAAACATTGTATGGACTACTTTGACATATTGCATAGAAAGTTCTTACAGTTCTCCTCATGAACTTCCCGTAAAGTTGCATTTCTCGTACAACCTGTTGACGGAAAAGGAAAATAGAAAACAACAGCAAAACACAGACATTGACGAACAAAAGGATGATCTGCCCAAACCAGATTCTTTTATAACAGCAACAATTGAAACATTTAGTTGAAACTGAATTAAACACACACACACACACACACACACACACACACACACACACACACACACACACATCTTCACACTTATACACACAACAAAAAAAAAAAAAACGTTTTTCTAACAGAATGAAGACATTATATTGTGTTATATTAAATACTAACTGAGGTCCCCGGCCCTGCCCGGGATAAATCGGTTTGAATATTAGTTTCAGTTCTGGGTGATTATTATGGACCTGCTTCATCTTGCCTGTTCCTATTTATCTATCTATATATATATTTGGACAACTTGGAGCGGTCCTTCCCTATGCATAGAAAAACGGCTAAACGTAGAAAGTTCAAACTTTCTGTGCTCATTAGTTAAAAAATCTACTAGGTTTTTACACATTCATTTTGAAGATATAATGTGTGGAAATGTACAAACTGAATTTATGAAGTCATTTGTTTTGTTACCAGTTCCAATCATCTTTTTAAAACACCTTTTTCAACATTTCCAAATAGGTTTTCCCCTGAGGCCGTGTTTTGGTTTAACAGTTTGGTCACCTAAGGCTCAGGAACCGCATCACACTCAGGCTTCAAACTTTGCACAACAGCATATATTTATTTTATTTTTGTTTGTTTGTTTTTAAATAAGTCTTACTGCTCTGCCTTTGTGAGTTGACACCCTGCGCATCCCGTACAATAGCATGATTTGCGCACGGGTTAGTGTGTTTGATAGTGAACACATCGCAGGAAGTGATAACGAAACCTTAAAATGGCGAACCATGACTCGAAATAGATCTAAATGATGGCGAAACAATGAAAAACGAAACGTAGAAGCCTGAACATTTCATAATTGCTAATATAGCCCATGTTAATTTCTCATTGATAATATGCTGTTATGCAAAGTTTGAAGCCTGAGTGTGATGCGGTTCCTGAGCCTTAGGTGACCAAACTGTTAAACCAAAACACGGCCTCAGGGGAAAACCTATTTGGAAATGTTGAAAATAGTGTTTTAAAAAGATGATTGGAACTGGTAACAAAACAAATGACTTCATAAATTCAGTTTGTACATTTCCACACATTATATCTTCAAAATGAATGTGTAAAAACCTAGTAGATTTTTTAACTAATGAGCACAGAAAGTTTGAACTTTCTACGTTTAGCCGTTTTTCTAAGCATTGGGAAGGACCGCTCCAAGTTGTCCAAATATATATATAGATTATACATCTATGTGATATAAATATAGATATAATATGGACATTATAAATATAATATGGACATTAATTTATTCTGAATTCGTGATTTATTAAGCTTTTAAATATAGAGAGGGAGAATGGTTGTGGAGTGAAGGATTGTATTTTAAATAAGCCTTGCATAACCAATTGGCAACTACGCACTTATTTTAGCATCTATACTAATCTGGAGTTCTTGCAGGTTCTTTGGATAGTTTGACTGGCATTGACTGGTTCCTACCGTAAGTTGTCCCCTTGCGGTGATGAGACACCATGATGATGGCGACTGTCTGTGGAACAGTAAAGGACAGATGAAGTCGTAGTATCTGACGGGGTTTTCTACACTGCAAGCAGAACAGAGCAGAGCACAGCAGAATAGAACAGAGCAGAGCACAGTGGAGCAGGGCAGAACAGAGCAAGGAAGAGCAGAGCAGAACAGAGCAGAGCAGAGCAGAACAGAGCACAGCACAGCAAGCAGAGCACAGCTTAACAGAACAAAGCAGAGCAGAACAGAGCAGAGCAGAACAGAGCAGAGCGGAACAGAGCATAGCAGAGCAGAGCAGAGCAGAATAGAACAGAGCATAGCACAGTGGAGCAGGGCAGAACAGAGCAAAGAAGAGCAGGGCAGAGCAGAGCAGAACAGAGCACAGCACAGCAAGCAGAGCACAGCTTAACAGAACAAAGCAGAGCAGAGCAGAACAGAACAAAGCAGAGAAGAACACAGCAGAGCAGAACAGAAGACTTATGTCTTCAAACTTCGGGCAGAGTAGAACCGCTGACACCAAAGTCGGTCGCGCCAATGTTCACTGGAGTGACTGAACTGTTGGCCCATACACCCAATCAATGTCGTGAAGAACGAAATGAATTCCTTCTGATTTCGTACCGCTTTGCTCACAGTTTAAATAACACCTTTGTATTTTATCTGCTCCGCAATCTAAAACGTGTAATATGTTTCTGGATTGCACATGGGACGTATAATAATAATTTTTTTTTTTTAAAGGCAATGAACAATAACACAATATCTACTTTCTGTAGCTGTTCAGGTAAGTCGAACCAGAGACACAAGATACCGATACAAACCATTCCTTGTGGAACCAGGGACACAAGATACAGATACAAACCATTCCTTGTGGAACCAGGGACACAAGATACAGACACAAACCATTCCTTGTGGAACCAGGGACACAAGATACAGACACCAACCATTCCTTGTGGAACCAGGGACACAAGATACAGATACAAACCATTCCTTGTGGAACCAGGGACACAAGATACATATACAAACCATTCCTTGTGGAACCAGGGACACAAGATACGGACACAAACCATTCCTTGTGGAACCAGGGACACAAGATACCGATACAAACCATTCCTTGTGGAACCGGGGACACAAGATACAGACACAAACCATTCCTTGTGGAACCGGGGACACAAGATACAGACACAAACCATTCCTTGTGGAACCAAGGACACAAGATACCGATACAAACCATTCCTTGTGGAACCGGGGACACAAGATACCGATGCAAACCATTCCTTGTGGAACCAGGGACACAAGATACCGATACAAACCACCATTCCTTGTGGAACCAGGGACACAAGATACAGACTCAAACCATTCCTTGTGGTACCAGGGACACAAGATACAGACACAAACCATTCCTAGTGGAACCAGGGACACAAGATACAGACACAAACCATTCCTTGTGGAACCAGGGACACAAGATACAGATACAAACCATTCCTTGTGGAACCGGGGACACAAGATACAGACACAAACCATTCCTTGTGGAACCGGGGACACAAGATACAGACACAAACCATTCCTTGTGGAACCGGGGACACAAGATACCGATACAAACCATTCCTTGTGGAACCAGGGACACAAGATACCGATACAAACCACCATTCCTTGTGGAACCAAGGACACGAGATACAGACACAAACCATTCCTTGTGGTACCAGGGACACAAGATACAGACACAAACCATTCCTTGTGGAACCAGGGACGCAAGATACAAACACAAACCATTCCTTTCCTGAGTATACATGTCCGCAAACTACGCCGCTGTAACTTCCTGGCTCACGGTGGTGAGTGTTTATGTTTTATTTTATTACGAAGGCGTGATAATGAGAGGACATTTGTCTCACTGTTGACCTGGTGGATTAACGCGCAGCGAGAAAGGGGGAATTTGGCAAGATAAATAATCTCGATATCCTGGTGTCTCCGGTGTTACTTATTACCTACACCACTTATAGACAATCATATAATTAATTTTCCAACACAACTCAGTTGTTTTTTTCTCTATGTGGCTTCGCGTCCTGTAAACTTCCCTTCTATAATGATAATCCGTCGATACGTTCGAAAGTAGATAAGTAAAAGAATTTATAGTGAACACATGAGTAATTAAGCAAAGGAATTTATAGTGAACTCGTCACGAAATAAATAAAGGAATTTTAGTGAACTCGTCAGTAATTAAGTAAAGGAATTTATAGTGAACTCATGACTAATTAAGCAAAGGAATTTATAGTGAACTCGTCAGTACTTAAAGGAATTTATAGTGAATTCATCAGTAAATAAGCATAGGAATTTATAGTGAACTCGTCAGTAAATAAGTAAAGGAATTTATAGTGAACTCATGAGTAATTAAGTAAAGAAATTTATAATGAACTCATGAGTAATTAAGTAAAGGAATTTATAGTGAACCCGTCAGCAATTAAGTAAAGGAATTAATAGTGAACCCGTCAGCAATTAAGTAAAGGAACTAATAGTGAACTCGTCAGCCATTAAGTAAAGGAATTTATAGTCAACTCGTCAGTAATTAAGTAAAGGAATTTATAGTGAATTAGTCAGTAAATAAGTAAAGGAATTTATAGTCAACTCGTCAGTAAATAGGTGAACGAATTTATAGTGAATTCGTCAGTAAATAAGTAAAGGAATTTATAGTCAAATCGTCAGTAATTAAATAAAGGAATTTATAGTGAATTCGTCAGTAAATAAGTAAAGGAATTTATAGTCAACTCGTCAGTAATTAAGTAAAGGAATTTATAGTGAATTCGTCAGTAAATAAGTAAAGGAATTTAGAGTGAATTCATCAGTAAATAAGTGAAGGAATTTATAGTGAACTCATGAGTAATTAAGTAAAGGAATTTATAGTGAACTCATGAGTAATTAAGCAAAGGAATTTCTAGTGAGCTCGTCAGGAAATAAATAAAGGAATTTATAGTGAATTCGTCAGTAGATAAGTAAAGTAATTTATAGTGAACTCGTCAGTAAAAAAAATAAACTAATTTATAATGAACTGGTCAGTAAATAAGGAAAGGAATTTATAGTGAATTCGCCAGTAAATAAGTAAAGAAATTTATAGTGAACTCGTCGGTGAATCAGTAAAGGAATTTATAGTGAACTTACCAGGATTATCAATATCAGCTTTCTGGGCATCGTTGCTCTTGCTACTTGTACTAAAACTGTTCGTTCTGATCGGGCAAGCTGCACTAATGTTCAGTCCCTTGCTTCTGTTTCGCTGATGGTGAAACTAAGCCACGTCATTAAATGGATGCATTATTACAAGGATTCCCAAAATTTTTCCTCTCATTTACCCCTGCAAATTTTAAAAGTAAATTTTGCCCCTACTGTGCTTTGTTCGATTATGCGGAAATAATAAAAATACCGAAATATATCAGAATACTTGAAAAATAATACACGCAGATTGTAGTTGGCAGGTTATTATAGAGCGTAATAATGGGTTAAATGAATACACGAGTGACATAATAAAGATAACATGCACCTGGATAACTTATTCTATAGTATGATAAAAGAATAATATAAGAATCATAATTAAAATATATATATATATATAGAAATTTAAAAATAGAAAATTTACCCCTCCCTTCCCGGGTGGACAAAATTATCACGCATAATTTAATATTAAAAGTTGATTTTCGACCACCTGTCTGTGCACGTCTTGTATTGACCAGCATTCTGGGCAAGTCTTGTATTGACCAGTTGTCTGGGCACGTCTTGTATTGACTAGTTGTCTGGCCATGTCTTGTATTGACCAGTTGTCTGGACACGTCTTGTGTTGACCAGTTGTCTGGCCATGTCTTGTATTGACTAGTTGTCTGGCCATTGTCTTGTATTGACCAGTTGTCTGGCCACGTCTTGTATTGTCTAGTTGTCTAGCCATGTCTTGTATTGACCAGTTGTCTGGCCACGTCTTGTATTGACCAGTTGTCTGGCCACGTCTTGTATTGACTAGTTGTCTGGCCATGTCTTGTATGGACCAGTTGTCTGGCCATGTCTTGTATTGACTAGTTGTCTGGCCACGTCTTGTATTGACCAGTTGTCTGGACACGTCTTGTATTGACCAGTTGTCTGGCCATGTCTTATATTGACCAGTTGTCTGGCCATGTCTTGTATTGACCAGTTGTCTGGCCATGTCTTGTATTGACTAGTTGTCTGGCCATGTCTTGTATTGACCAGTTGTCTGGGCACGTCTTGTATTGACCAGTTGTCTGGCCATGTCTTGTATTGACTAGTTGTCTGGCCATGTCTTGTATTGACCAGTTGTCTGGACACGTCTTGTATTGACCAGTTGTCTGGCCATGTCTTGTATTGACCAGTTGTCTGGCCATGTCTTATATTGACCAGTTGTCTGGCCATGTCTTGTATTGACCAGTTGTCTGGGCACGTCATGTATTGACCAGTTGTCTAGGCACGTCTTGTATTGAACGGTTGTCTGGGCACGTCTTGTATTGACCAGTTGTCAAGGCACGTCTTGTATTGACCAGCAGTCTGGGCATGTCTTGTATTGACCAGTTGTCTGGATACGTCATGTATTGACCAGTTGTCTAGGCACGTCTTGTATTGACCAGTTGTCTGGGCACGTTTTGTATTGACCAGTTGTCTGGGCACGTCTTGTATTGACCAGCACTCTGGGCACGTCTTGTAGGGTCTCCTTCTGTCCTATCATCTGGAGATTTTCTGTCTTTCCTCTTGATTCTTCGTAGCACAATATGGTTGTTTTCTTGTCCATGTCCTTTCTCTAAACTCAAACTGAGACGTTTGATATTTTTGACGGGTGGCCGATGTGCGCCTCTGGCAGGGTCTCCATTTGACCTATAATTGTGCTATTCTCTGACTTTTATCTTGTTCTTGCCAGCAAAATATGGCCGTTATCCTGACGACAAACCTTCTCCAAACTTGAACTGAAAATTGACAACTCGTCTCTGGTGTAGTCAGATTTTTATTCCACAGAAAAATTGGAATGTCTTGTAAACGTACATAATGTTTTCTCAGTTTCCAGTCCACGTCGAGTTGATCTCCTCTGTTAGCCGGGGGGGGGGGGGGGGCACAAATCGAGGGTTGCCACGGTTAACTAGCGTAACTAGACTACCGGTATTTTTAAAAAAATTGAGATATTTGGTTTACCTACAGCTCTTCACAGCTCCCAAGTTATGTTATAAGTTGGAGCTTAAATTCTGAAACCTCAGGCTTGAATAAGGTTTTTAAAATATGGTAACTATTAAGTCTGATTAAGAAATTATTCAATTGTTTGTTTCTCCCAAAACTGTATAAAAGTCAAGTAAGGCTAATTTACCAAAGTGCCTTCTAAATTATCTATTCTAAAGCCCATTCCCATGTACATTTATTAGTGTGTTTACTTCCAAGTCCTCATTTTCATGACCAAAGTTATTATCTTTGCAATCTCTCCAGTAACGTTAATGAGTTTGTAAATTGTTGTTGTCCAGTGTCAAGCCAGACAGTCATTGCTCGGTCGATGTGATTAGTCTCTATACAGGATGGTTCTCTGCCAGTTTGCGGCTGGCCAAATGCATCATTTAAAGACAATCAATTGTTCCCAAAGTTTTCTCCTTTTTAAAAAAAATTTTCATAAACAATACATGGGGAATAGGGCAAGGTTTGCAGTCCATTGGTTTGTTTGTCTTGGATCCTCTAGAATTTTGATATTCATTGCAAGACATCCATCCCCCATCCAGGTCACATAAAAGGCTTTTCAACAGCTGGGCCTCAAATGCTACAGAATATCACAATTATTACGCTTAGAAAGACAAATTTGTTCGTGGGCATAGATCTATTTCAAAAGGTTTTGAAGTTGGCTACTATATTTATAATACTTTCGTTGATTTTGAGCCACAACTGAGTTGAAAAGAAAAAAAGTCCAACATTTTGAGCTTGGAAAAAAAAAAGTAGAGTAGAATTGAAAATTATGACAGGAAATTTCGTTCTGCGCCTCAGTTTACATATTGGGGATCAAAAATCAACTTCGAAAATCAGATCTGTGTCTTCCCCGATTCAGCGGCCCAACTAGTTTAATTAATTCATTTTTTTTTTTTAATAATGAAAAAAGTTATTGCGGTTTATCTTTCTGACGGTTTGTATGTTTTCTGCCAGCCACTAGTGTAAACAGTCACTTGGGAGGGGGGGGGGGGGGGGAGCTTAAGCATGACTTATCCCTAACCCTGCATAGGCTCGAATGTGCCACTTTTCCTTTATTTATTGTTTTTTTTTTCATTTAATTCAATATTATCTTAAATTTTATTTATCAACTTGTCCATCGGTCCATCCATACAATTATCCATCAGTCCATCCATACAATTATCCATCCACCTGTCTGTCCACCCATCCGTCTATTCATCCATCCATCCATCCATCCATCCATCCGTCCACATGTTCGTCCTTCATTTCCGACAGCCACCTATATCTCCTTCACTTTGTCCATCCACCCACATGTCCTTCATTTTGTCCTGTTCATCCATATGTCCTTCACTTTGTCCATCCATCCATCCATTCATAATATCATTTGGAATACAGTAGTGTGAACAAACACTGATCTGTTCTAAATATGCGCCTGGCAGTATTAACTGCATTTACCAGTGTTGACAGTGGAGCCAACAGTGTTATCAAGAACCCAACAATGTCAACAAGAGTGCATCTGTCTTGTCCTCAGGTGGAGACTGATGACATCATCATTTCCATGGGCATGAAAATAGTTAGTAATAATTTCTTGTTAATATTTCACCATATCTTTTTCCATGACACTGACACAAATTAAAGCTCCCTTTCCTTGAGTATTGTCATGTTTTTAGTATATTTCCATAGACCACCAGATCAGTCTTTTAAATGTGAAATTTGAGGCACACATACTGAAGAACTGACAAAATGAACAGTCGTTTGTATATCTACATGTGTGTATAATATTAAACTACTTGTCTGTCCTACTGATCAACCAGTGGACAGATAGACTAACTAAAATATAATATGACTGCAGTTTTTGCAGATCGGACTACCCAAACTAGGATTATCTCAAAAGACTTTTTGAAGAGAATAATTATGCTGCTTTTACCTCTAACCAATTTGAAGTCATTTTCACTCTAGTCCTGACATGATGCGAGACTGGGATGGAATGCATCTGAATGTGGCGGGGTCACAATTTTTGTTGTTCCTAATGATGCCGTTTGGAAATCGAAGATTGAATCCCTGTCACAGTAAGTATTGGTTGATATAAGTAATAGTGTGGTAATGCAAGTCTGGTATTACAATAGCAGTGGTATTAAGATTAGTAGATAATATTAGCTGCGGTATGAAGTCATCATGACAGTTTTGGTTTCACCAGACTTGATATTTCAATCATGTTCCTCTGAATTTTAAAAATATTTTAACTGCTAGAACTTTGAAGTCATTTAATAGATCTACCTAAAATGGCTCTTCATTCATACTAATTAATGGCAGGTTATGATTTGATTTGATTTTTATTTTATTTGTGAATTTTTGAAATATTTACTGTTGTTTCCATAAATTTTATTGTTTTTACTTTATTCAGATCCACCTCTTATGTTGTTATTTGTCCATATAAACTGCTGATACAGAGACAAGATTTGGTACATCATGTTGACTTAACTTTACATCTTTTTCATAACATAATCTAAATTCTGAGTCAAGAAACAGTGAACTATGGAATTATATGTGATCCTAAAAATGATAAGTATCAAAATACAATACTCACTGTGACTGCTTATTCATATAGGCATTACTAGATTTTATGATTGTTTCCCTTGGCATATCAAAAAAAAACTAAATTTGGTGGCATGGTCCAAGTGCTCATAATATATTTTATTTGCCTCCTTGGAATGCTTGTCGGTTTATATCTGTTGTGTAAATGAAGTGTATTAAATTTAGATTGATATGTCAGAACAGTGTGCACAGCTAAGCTAATGATTTTCATTATCCTGCAGGTACACAACCATCAACCATTTACAGCCAGGATTGTCAGCTGTCTTGCTACCTCCTGGAAATGTCATCTGGGAAATGTCCATTTCTGTCTGTGCATCGTGCATCCCTGATGTTGCACAATTCCCAATGATGGAGCAAACCTGTGAAGTCATATCACCTTTGAGCCATCATCATCTACAGAAATATAAGAGGTATGGTTTTCCACTTCTTTAATTCGGATAACACAAATGCACCCCTGTTGAAAACTGTCCACTTAAATCCAAGTAAAACTTGGTCTGCAGGAGAGATGTCTTTATCTTAGGCCATTTTGGGGGGGGGGGGGGGGGGGAGTCTCCCCCCCCCCCCCCCCCCAACTGTCATACCATGAAATGAGTGTCAATGTACAGTTTACATTTCAGATGACCAAAGATCAAGACACCCTGGTTGGGAATGATTGTGATGGGGCCGGTGTGACATCCTGGAATATCCCCCATCCTATTTTAACCCCCCTGATAATCTAGGATATCCTAGAACATCCCCCTCTATTCTAAAGTATCCCCCAGCTCGATTTCACCTTCTTTAGCAGTGGTTCTTAACCCTTTTCAGGCAATTGCCCCACAGACTCCAAATTTTCTTTCATCGCCCACTTTTTCCCCTATTTCCCGGGGAAAAAAGACAACAAACATGTTGATGATACAATATAAAGCAGAAACCATTCTTTGTCAAATGCACTAAACAAAAAAAAACAACTCTTTTCTGTTCATCAAACCCATCTAAGCATGATGTAGAAGAAGCCAATGACTGTTATGTATTTGCCCCCAAATTGCTCTTCATTCTGGTTCCCCTACTTCCATTTCGCCCCCATTCCTCTTTTTCTCGAACTTGTCGCCCTTTTCTTCGTTTCCTCCCCCCCCCCCCCTTCCCCCTGGAAATGAGAATCACGTCACCAGGGGGCTGATATCGCCCATGTTGAGAATCACTGTTCTAAAGTTTTACTGACATCACTGGCGGGGTTGCAGACCTTCAAGGTCAGTAATTCACACTGCCTATCACATGAGTGAAGGCTGACAAAATGCATTATGTGCATTGAACATAGTAGGGAAAAACAATTGTTGCGGCGTGGACTAAAGCTATATTAATCCAGCACCCCCTTTCACATTTGCTGATTGTGTCCTGCTGCATTGACAGAAGTACTTCCAGGAAATGAGGCGGGGGTGAAAGGGAGAAGGAGGACGCACAAGAGTTTTATTCTATCATTACATAATGGAACGATAGACTTCCAAGGAGGGAAAAAAGGTGATGTGAGTCCCGTGACCCGTAGAAAGGAAAGGTAGTCTCAGATGAGGCTGAAAGATGGAGAATTTTTAAGGATTAAAACCAGGATGCAATTCCCTGTAATCCATAATAACTTTTTTAAAGGATCTCTTACTCAGAGCACGCTAAGTCTGTAAAAAGTGTTGGATCTGGAAGGCAAAAAAATTTGGGACTAGATCTATCTGGGTACACTGGAATGGGATGGGCTGCTTGTCACTTAACAAATCTTCACCTCGACTTATATGTGTATCCCCAAATGGTCCAAGAATCTGGATTCTTTTCCTCGAATGTCTCGAATCTGCATTGTCTTTGAAGGTTGATTGAATCCATTCTTAGCATCGCGCCCCTGATTAGGAAGTTTTGTCCATGAGACCCGAAAACAGGACAGTCTGTAGGTTTTGATGACTATCTCTCATGTAAACTAGAAACAGACTCTTCCTGTTGGTGCTGCCATTTGCTGGGCTTTGGTGACAGACTACTTGCAACATACATTAGAGAATTGATAACAAAGAAGACTGGGGACGCTGAGCCAATTACGTCTTCGAACTTGGGCAGCCAGTCCTTGCAGCTGTTGAGAATATTTCTGAGATGGATGTGTGACTAAATGCAATGGAGAGGGGACAAGTCGGCTGGCTTCTCCAAATGGCAGCTCTCAGAACTGACGACAGTGATAGACTTTCCTGAAGCTGGTGGTGTAATCTTCAGTAACATCCTCCACAATGTTGCTTCGAAGGGGGAAATTCTATCAAAGTTTGTAAATCCCTCATCAGCCCTAGATTCGTTACTGCTGTGGCACTATGCTTGACGTGCAATAATTTGTTCTTTAACATTTCTCTTGTCCCGTGAAGTCAACAACTTGCTACCAAAGAGTTTATATGACCTCCAAGGAGCTTAGTCCCTCAAAAACTTGGAAATTACAACTAAGGTGCTTTATCACAGGATACACATTTCCGTCGAAGCATAGCCTACTATAAGATGAGAACTTTAAGATCACAAGTGGCCGCTTAAGATTATATCTCGACTTCATTTTGTGCCAGCTTCGATTCGGTATTGTCAAATTTAGCACGCTGGTGCATTGTCCTTTCCTTTTTCTCCTCATAATAAAGAATGGGTGCCCTGGTTGTCTGTTGATACTGAGTACAATGTACTTTACTCCCACTGCTCCATACACAGACCACCCCTGAAATTTAATCTCTTTAATTACTACTACTACTAAAAGCTCCAGAAAAAAGTATGGTTGATGGACTGGAGGAGAAAGATTTATGCCCCTAGTCCAATTCTAAGGGTCGGCTTAAAACGCATGTTAAGTCACACTTTGTAAATGTGTATTTTTGTGCGTGTGGCAGAGAAAGATTGTATAATAACCAGAAACGCACACGAAGAAAAGGGGGGAAAAGGCTACCCAAAGACAAAAAAAAAAAAAGGTGGGGGATAATTTGTAACAGGGGGATAAAATAGGATGCCTAGTACCCATTTGCAAGTATCCCCCATCCTATTTTAACCCCGGGGGATAAACTGTTATAGAGGAGGATATTCTAGAATATCCGGGGGGATAAACCAGAATATCTGGGGGTTATTCTAGGATATCCTAGAGTATCCGGGGGATATTCTGAAATATCAGGGGGGATAGATTTTGAGGGGGATAATCTGGGATACCACACCGGCACTAATTAATGCCTGTCTCTTGCCAGTTGTCCTGATGATGCCAGCAGATTCAACTTCAAAATTGACACTAGGATAGTGGCTCAGTTTTAAGTAAAAAGGATACAAAAGCTAACACATGTAATTATGTCTCTGAAAGTGAAATTATTAACAGATGTCATCCACCCGTTCCTTCATTAATCCATCCATCCACCCGTTGCATCCATCCATCCACACATCCACCCACCTATCCATTCATCATCCATCCATCCATCCATCCATCCACCCTTCCATTCATTTGTCCAACTGTTTGTCCTTCTGCCATCCATCCTCCCATCCATCCATCCATCTATTCATACATTTATCCATGTATCCCTCTGTTCTCCAGGTGGAATTCTCTTGACTGCTTTAGGCATATCACTACAAACAACACCAGATCTTCTGCCTTGGAATTACCAAAGTCAAATCAATGTTGGTGAGAAATTTTTATTGTACAATCAGATATGATAAAACTGCCAATGGTGTGGCACGGACGTTGGTCGAAGATGTGACTGAGAAATCCTGAAGGAATAGCTAAAATATGAAATAAGCTGATATGTGAGCAAGCCTCATTAACCTCAACAGAAGTCGCATATTTTTCAGTTTTGAGTTGTGAATATCACAGTGAAGTATGAAATCTCATCTTTAATTTGGTGTAAACAAGTATTGCAATGCTCCTTTTTATCGCAAAGTTATGGCTTTTTAAAGACACCTACTCCCTGGTCAAAAACAGAAGCAACTTCTGAGAAAATCGCCATTAAAGATGGAGCATCGATTTTCACTCTCGGTGAGATGGATGGCCTTATTATCTCCCTAGTATTATGTACTTGTAATTAACCTATGGCTTTGAAATTTTGCATGTCTATGCCAAAAATAAATGATACCTGCCATGTGAAAATTTTGTGACAATATATTTATTTATTTTTAAGTTATCGGGAGTTCAATGAACTCCATTACTGCAGTGATATTCACTGTCAAATTCAAAATTAAAGGCAATATTTATCATGTTTAGAGGCTGATTTGAGACATAATACTTTCACATAATGTAGAAAAATAGCTGAACTTCAAGTAGCGACCAAAATATAAAAATCATTAAAAAATTGGATATTTATGGTTCATCACAATTTCTCCGTTTGGTCCAGTGCGACTTCCGTTGAGGTTAGTGGGCCTCGTGCACATATTCATGCTAAACCATTAATTTTATCTTTCTCGCTTCCAAGCAGAACATGAAATCTTTGCAATTATCAATTTGAAACAAGAGCATATTGATATGCTAATTAGTGGCATGTCATGCTTTGATTTATGCTGCTTAATTTTTTTTAATTGTTCCCATAAATTTTATTCATTTTTTTCTTACTTAAATTACCATCTCTGATGTTATTGTCAGACCATATAAAGTGCCAAATCAAATACAGATTATCTTTACACCTAATCTTTTCATAAAGTAGTCTGAAGTTTGGGTAAGAAGCAGAGGACTATAGATTTGCATGTGGTCTCAAAAATGACAACTAACAAAACACCATACTGAATGCTCACTAATAGGTTTTTACATGATTTTATGATTATTTCCCTTGGTATATATAAAAACAAAAAAAAAGTTTTGTGGCATAGTCCAAATGATTATAAATTTTGTTTGCCTTCTTAGATCCTTTCTTTTTGTGTAAGTGTGTGTCAAGCCTCGTATTTTGCATTCTGATTGGATGGAATTTTGTAAAACTTTGTTTCTTAATATCGTTTGACTAATAAAATTGATTGACAGAAAGATTTTAGAAATAAATATCTTATAAACCTGAAATTTAGAGCAAACAGGGCTCCACTAATTTTATAGACATATTTTCACTCAAAATGTCAAAGTGATCAAGAAACTTCTGTCTGGAAGGTAAGAATTAATGTGTAGACACTGCAGCATGTCAAAGTCAAGTACTTTATTTTGTCAATGGAGGATAAATTTGCCATTACTGAAATTCATCACTTGATCTCCTTAGCAATTTTTATGTCGTTGCAGTGTATCTTCACCCATGCATATTGTATAGCAGTACAATTATCTCTGTCTCTCCAGTGGTGTTCTATGTGCTGCTTCAATTTTGACCTCCATCATTGTATGCTCTAGGGCAAATGTGTCTCCTCTCAGGCAAATGCCCTCCTGGTTGAAAACAGTAAGTAAACTTATTGAGGAAATGGTTTATCTGGCCTGGTTGACTGTTCTAATCCCATACATATCATCATCATTCCCTAAGACTGTAGTAATACAAAGTTCGATATATATATATATATACAGTGGAACACGCTTAAACCAAAATTTTAGGGACCGGACATTTTGCTCTGGTTTAAACATACTTTGGTTTATCCAAACTGGGTATGGTGGAAGTTGTCAGAAGAGGGGAACAAACTCCGAAAGGTCAAATTTCAGTGATAAAATAATGAGTCAATTCTGGGCGCATGGCAATGTAACTAACCACGTGGGTGATTTGGGTACACGGTGCCATAACATCACGCCGCATCAGACAGCGCGCATCATGATGCTTCGATGACATGTTTTCATATGCTCGCCTTGCCTTGTCAGCACACCGCTCGCCGTTTGCTACACAGAAATAATTTAGATTCCACAGACAATGCGCACTCGCTTCCCTGACGCAATTTCCCCGTCACCTACCTCTCTCTGTCTTCGACACCTGCTGGTGGCCTCAGGCCTGACAATGAGAGAACGGCTTGTTGGTACTAAGCGTGCTTGATTAAGAATAGGTTGCTGGCTTTCACTAAAATCAAGTTCATTGTTTTTGGTTCAGCCGTGTTCACACGAATGTTGACTTTGGTTTATCGCTAACCCATTAACAAAGAGTAAAAGAGAAAAAAAAAGGTTATTAATTTTAATTTTGGTTCAGCCATGTATTCGTTGTATTCGTTTTTGGTTTAAGTATGTTCCATTGTAGGTTCAACTACATTCAAAGCCACATCGAATGATCCTGCTTCTAGACTCCTAAGCCAAAAAACATAATCAAATAGCAAACCATCAAAAAGTCATTGTCACAAGACCAGCTGTGCTGAAATAAAAGTTTTTTTGCTTCTCCTGAAAAGTAGCCAAAACCAATGACTACAGTTTTAGGGAAAGGTGACAATATATCTGGCTGGATAGCATGCTCTTTATTGAAATTAATCCCCAGCCAGCAGCCCTACGATAATCTGACTTGTGGGACTGACATCAGGTTTGCACATAGAAATAACATAATTCCTTTGCAGATCTGCTGGTAGCGACATTGTGCTGACATTGTGCCAACATCAGTTTGATGTAGGGATTCAGCCCTTTTGGAAATCCTACCAATCCTGACGAAATCTTATTCAAATCTATGTCAGATTGACATAGGGCTTCTGGCTGGGTCCGTGATAGGCTATTTCCTATGCAGTGTTACCAAAACCTAATCCTATCCAGGCTGTAATAAATATTTCTAAAAAACAGCGCATTAGTGTGGTGTGATCACTGTTATGACAAAGATGACTGATGCATGAAAATGTGTGGGAAATCTGACTGAATTACCAAAGCCAGCTGTAAATATGAAGGCTTTGACTTATTTAAAGGTTAAACTGGAATACCCATGATCTCTACTATGTTAGCTGCACTTGGTATTCAGTAACATACCCATGAAATATTAGGATATATTATTTCATTTGCCAGTTAATAGTCAGACCAATTTTGTAATATGGATTGATGAGTATTTGAGTAAATCAAAATCACAGCCATTAAGAGGGGATGACAAGCGACATCATAAATGCCTGACTTGACAACAATCAACAAATGTTTCGAAATTCGAGTTCAATCATTTGAAAATACAGTGTTGAAGCTGTAAACTCCAGTGTGACCAAAAATCATCATTCATAGAATGCTTTAAACATTCAGCGTGAGAGACTCCCTCACATCGCGAACTTAGTTCTCTTTTGCTCCAGCTCTTCTTTTTACACATCTGAGAAACTTGACGTTAAACCTTTGTGGCTTAAGTAGTATGATAAGGTGTTAGACCAAATACCAAACGAGTTATTTGGTATATATTTTGCAGCCCTACTCAAGAATGCCTTTGGTCAATGTTCAGGTGGAGTACTTATTAACACCAGAGTGGACGGCTCCATTTTTAATGTTGCCAGACTAAAAGCAAAATCTCGTACAGAGCATATTATGTTACAAGAGCTCCTCTTCGCAGATGATGCTGCAATCGTGGCCCACGATGAAACCACGCTCCAGGCTCTCATCAATAGCCTTGCCAAAGCCTGTGACAAATTCATGCTAAAGATCAGTGTCTCAAAAACTGTAGTTTTGACACAAGGCTTGAGAAACTCCAACCCAATCATGCTGAATGGCTCTCCTCTGGAGCAAGTGGGAAAATTCTGCTACCTAGGCTCAACCATCAGTGGTAGCACAGACATAACAACTGAAATAAATGCCAGAATAGGAAAGGCGGCCACAGCTTTTGGCAAACTCTCAAAAAGGGTGTGGAACAATAGCAAGCTGACCATCAAAACAAAGGTACTCGTGTACCAAACTTGCGTCCTAAGCACCCTGCTGTATGGCTCAGAGACATGGACCACCTACTCCAAACATGAAAGATCCCTCAACTCCTTCCACCTGCGCTGCCTACGCAAAATTCTCAAGATCAAGTGGCAAGACAGGATCTCAAATATCGAAGTTCTGAGCCGAGCCAACATTCCATCAACTCAGGCTCTCCTAGGCAAAAAAAGACTGCGGTGGCTTGGACATCTCCACCGTATGGAAAATGATCGCATCCCCAGACAAATTCTCTACGGGGAACTTGCTACTGGCAACCGACCCAGAGGTAGGCCACATCTGCAATTCAAAGACACTTGCAAGGTCACGATGAAAGCATTCAACATCGACCCCAATGAATGGGAGAACCTTGCAAGTGATCGAAGCAGATGGAAACAAAAATTGCGCAGTGGCACGCTCGCAATAGACTTCAAGGCAAAAGAAACATACCTGACAAAACGACAGAGGCGGAATGAAAACACTCGCCAAAGTGAACCCAAAAGACTGACCTGCAATCACTGCCATCGCACTCTCGGGTCAAACATTGGTAGAATAAGCCACGAGAGAAGCTGTCAGTCAAAGTGAAAGTGAATATTCTAGCTGCTAAGACCGTCTGTAAAGACGCTAAAGGCCATATATATATATATATATATATATATAAGGTGTTAGAATAAATCGGAACTGTGAAACAGCTTGATGAGTGCCACAACACATTTGAAAAACGTGTCAAAGTGTGCATTTGTTATATCTTCTTCTACATCCTACCAGATCTCCAGTTTTTCAGAATTGGAGAAAGAAACAAGAACTAATATTGCAACATATGGAGATCATTCTTTTAGGAGTTTCATTACCCTGGGCATCTGCACTTTGCTTTCCTTGTGGAATGTTGTTAATGTAAGGGGCCCATATTCCAAGTACAAAACCAGATAGAGAAAATACTGAGTTGTTTTCACTGTTCAGCAATGACCAAAAATGGACAAAAACCACGCACCCCGAACAACAGCCTTCTTTGTTTTGGTTTTTGTTCTTTTGTTTCTTTATCTTGATTAACTCCTTGTTTTTCATGCTGCTTTATTCTTGACATTGGCTTATGGGCTGTGTTCTAAGATTCCATGTCTGGAATTTGCAGAGGATAATTATCCGCATTTGTGAAACATTCTATGATTTATTCATTTGTTTAATTTTCTATCCTTTTGCATTTATTTTCCTGAAGGTCAGTAGATGAAAGCTTGATTTGTCTTTCCTTTTTCTTTGTGTTTTATTGTATCATTTCTGTGTTAGTTCTTATGTGAGGTTTTGCTTTGTATAACTTTTTCTTCTGGCCGCATTTTGACTTTACCTTATTCTTCTGCAGTTCTAAGTAGGGCTTTTTGTTCAACTCTTGAAAGGGCTGTCAAGGGACAGTCAGAAGTAGAGAGCTTCTCTTCATCAGGTTTCAAGCAAATATTTTCCTTGTACTTTTCAGCTGTGTTTTGGCTCCCATGGGATGTATTGTCGGGTCTGAGCAGGATCGGAGATATTACAGCAACTTCTGACACACCCATCCACTCCCCATTCAGCACCAGAGGCAGATACATGGTCTGACCCTGACCAAGTCTCCCTCAAAGACAGCGACGGCGATCACATTAAGGAGAACATCCAGGAACCCGAGGTGATGACATCAGCACTTCTTCATCCAATGGAAATCTCACGCAGGAAATGAGGTCACGAGTTGCAAGCAGTGGCAAAAGCCTTGGACCGTCTGCTTCTGTTTCTGTTTATATTAGTGTTAATCTTTTACATCACTGGGCTTCTGAGTTACAGTGTGTTAAGACACAAAAAATGTCTGTGTTTTCATAAATCATAGTCAATAGTTGAGCTCTTAGTAAATTCCAAATACAGTCAAGCACGCGGAACTCCAACATACCTAAGTGGAAATCACGGATCCCATGAAGAAAGATCTAGGTTCCAAATTTATTTCTCAATATTCTTTGTAGCTCATGCTCCAATAGAAAAAAAAAGGAAGCGCTGCTGTTCGAACGGGAGTAAAGCCGAGCAGAGAAAAATGGTAAATTGTGTTCTCCCTTTATTTTATCGCTGTTGGGCCCGACTTGGAAACAGTCCTTACTGGAGCACTTCCAGAAGAAAAAAAAAAGAATTCGGGCTCAAGGTCATTATGCCGCTGTTGCCACGCGCATCAGATTAATACTTGCTTCTCTTTCAACCGACCATGAGAAAGGGGTGGTGCTGGTGGTGGTATTATTCTCCTTGAATATACAATAATAGTACCTCTTGATTAGTGCTTTATGTATTCCTCGAAATTTGGCAAACCTGAACTAGATGAAGCCACCCCAAAGAATTCAAGTTTTCCATGCTCGACTGTAGTACTTTCCTCATTCATATTTTTATGTGTCTGTTATTGATGTATGTTTCAAGTATAATTATGTTCATTCTGTGGCCATTTCTTCATTATGAAAAGTAACTTTTTTATGTAGAATCAAACATTGAAATTTGAATGTCTTGTTTGCCTCTTACATGTTTTTCGTACATACTTAAAATTGTAACAATATGTCTGTCATAGTGTTGCACTGTATTGAATGCTGCAGACATTAATAATATTCTATTAATTAAGTGTTCTGTATATATAACTGTAAATTACTGCAACCTGTATTATGAATTGGAATAGCCTTGCTGATTTTAGACAAATAGAAAATTAACCCATTCTCACCTAATGCGCCCCAATGCGATACATTTGCATCTGTCTAATGCGACTGCATCTGACCATGCTGGTATCAGCCTAATGCACCCAAATACATCTATCAGTGTGCTGTTTATAAAGTCTTTTAGCAACCTGATTCTATTGGCAGCCTGATTTAGAGCTATAGTCACGTTGGAAACAAGATGTCTGCTCTTCAATTAAAAATAAAAATGGATGCATCTAGCTTGTGAACTATGTTTTCAATGAAGTTTTGAAATCACAGAATATCGGAGGTGCAAACAGTGTTGTTGATTTTTCCTCATCAAATGCACTGGTTGCTCCCTTTATAACATTCATATACAAGGTAATAGCTGTTATAGGAAATATCACGAGGACTCAAAACCATGACATTATGGGAAAATACGTGCTGAAAAACTGAACAGAATGGTACAGTTTGAGTTTCAACTTTATTTTATTGCAATAAATTTCAATTCACTCATAGACATACATGTACATATAACATTTCCTGAAAGGGCCTTCATATCTCTATTTGTTTTTATATTTGTATACTACTTTAATCCCATTTGGGAAGTTTGCCTTTGTGTCATTGCACCCAGTTACAACTGGAGCAGCCACATTGCCGCCACAGTGTAGCGCTGGTCGTTTAGTTTTGGTCTTTTTTTTGTGGGGGGGGGGGGGAATAAGGGGGAAGCTGGAGGGAGTGGTACCATTTTCATCAACACTGGATAATAATTACGTGTACAAATATTTCTTAAACAGTGTGTCATCAGGAAATTGGAGTTAGTTCCCTTTGCTTAGGCATCCCGGAATGAAAAATGGGGAAGCATTGGACTTGTATTTTTTTCCCATCTTTAGGCAAGAAAGGGTTAAGAAACGAAAAATGAAGATAATCGACATGTGGAGTAAGATCGGTTACCAGCAAACTGTGAAGAAAAAATGATTTAAAGATACACATATTATATCTTTATATTATATGTATTTGTTCATCCATCCATTCAGCATTCCATCCATCCATTGACCCATTCATCCATTCACCCATCCACCCACCCACTAATCCACAGAGCATAGTATTTTATAACCTTAATGAAAACTTGTTTCATGGGCAAAGAAAAGATATGGACAAAGAATTTTCCTCTTATCATACTGTGATTATTTCATTGTTCTTGTAATATCTCAACATGTTTTCCCATAGTATATTCACTCTTACATATTTGTTATAACTAGGGCAAAGAAATAGAATTTTCTTCCCTGTTTCAAAAACCAATGTAAATTTGAATGCATGGGGCCTCTTAAGCCCTTGGGGGCCCTGGTCAACTGCCCAATGTGCCCATGCATTAAGACAGCTCTCATTATAACTGCAGCAAATGAGCAACCAAAAGCCTTTCTGCTCCATGTCTGACACATTTCTGAAAATAAACTCTGCTTTCAAAACAATACTGACAATTCTTATGTTTTTGCGTATAATTCACCCGTTGTGTCTTTGTCCACAAGAAGCCTGTGTGAATAAGAGAAGTGAAATTTGGAGTCTATTTTCACAAAAATCACGAATTCTAACGTGTGTGAAACATCTGGTATTGCTTGACCACTGTGCGTATCAATAGTAAAGCACACATAAAGTTCAGTCATAAATCAATCATTCAGTGCATTAATTTTTTGGCATTATAAATTGTACATCTTAAAGTGCACCGACAAATCTTAACCCACACTACATCGCTAGGTCTAGCCTAAAATGACACACCAACGCACACTGCATTGTCTATTACCTACAGTCTGTAAATATGGTCTATGAAAAAAGTCCGTACAAACACAAAAATAACTCAGGTCTTAAAGGGTTAATTATCAAAGAATTTCTCTCTGTAGGAAGAAAAAAGCTTTCTTTTTCCTCACGACACAGATAACATCAACAGCCAGCATAGAAGATGCAATAATAAGATAATATATAAAATACAAATCGTAGGTGTTGGGGCACAATAGCCAAATCAAAATGAACAATCTAAATCTGTCTGTCTGTCTCTCTTTCTCTCTCTCTCTCTGTGTCTGTCTATCTGTCTCTCTCTCTCTGTCTCTATCTCTCTCTCCCTCTAATGTGCCACAAAAACAACAACAACAACAAAAACCCTTGCTTATCAGTTGCCTCGTCTGAAGGGGCATGCAGCTGACGCAGAAAATGAAAGGCAACGAAACGAAAGCAGAAAAAATACATTACTTGAATTTTGCTCTTTTCTAAATAATTGGCAGTCATGAACTAAAAGGATACAGTTAATGTGGGTCACAGAAGGGCCATGTCATTTATAAAGAAAAATGTGGGGGGGGGGGGCTATTAAAATCAGATGAAAATAAATTGGGACCGGCTGAGGCCTCCGAGAAACCAAAGAACTTTCCAGTGCAGAGAGAGGGAAGGAAAGAGAGATACATAGAGAGAGAGACAGAGAGAGAGAGGGGGGGGGGAGGGGGGAGAGAAAGAGAAGTGAGTTTATTTGCGAAGCTCCACAGCACAGTGTAAGGTGAGTCACGAGAAAACTGAATCCCTCACCATTAAGCAAACCCCCTTCCTCCCTTTCTACATGCCCGAGAGAGAGAGACTGAGAGAGTGTGTGCAGTGAGAGAGAGAGAGTGAGGGAGAGAGAAAAGGAGAGAGTGAGAGAGGATTGGCTTTATTTGCGAAACTCCACAGTGCACGGTGTGTCATGAGAAAACTGAACCGCTCACCACAAAGCCCACCCCAGCCTTCCCTCACTCACATGTTTAAAGACATGCTCACAAGTACGTTTTATCAGCTCACTTTCTTTAATGTGTTGGATAGAATCTCTGCAGTTCAGGGTCGTCTCTTTGAATGTTTTAAGGGGTAAATGCCTGCCCACTCTTTACGTTTCACAACTTCAGACTAGGTCAGGTGTGTTGCTCACGTGGAATTTACTCGACTAAGCAAATGTGATGGAGTGTTTCAAACAATGATGGATGGCCTTATCTGCAGTGTTAAATAAGCTACAAGTACTTTGAAATCGTTCCTTACAAGGTTAAGTCCAAGAGGATCTATGACTGTATTTATTGTACAAGGTGAGGAGGTACATGTTCCATTGAGCAATCATTTGACTGCCAGTTTGTCAATGGTAATACCGTACACGCGTAAACCGTGTACATGTAATATAGTTAATGCTACCGTACAATAAATAATTAAATAAATAAACAAAGAGATAAATTGAGTGATTGGGGGGAGGGGGGCGGTGGCTTGTTAATAAGTTATAAGCCTCTAATAAGTTTAAATTTGGTTACTTGATCTTTTAATTTCTTTCTTTCTCTCTCTGTCTCTCTGTCTCTCTCTTTCTCCCCGTCTCTTTCTCCTCTCCTCCTATCTCCCCCGTCTCTCTGTACCTCCACTTTAAATATTTTCACACAGAATGCTGAACTATTGACTACCTCTGATTTCGTCATCGGCCTCCCCCTCTCCCACGCATAAGTTCCTCGATATTTCTCAAGCATAGTTCAGATTGTTTCGTTAGTTTTAGTTTGGATGCAACTAACAGTTTCAAAATACTGTGAAGATAATGTTCTGAAACGAAAGCAACACAGGCATTATGTCGAACCTTCCATATGGCAGAACTGGCACTGATACTCATCTCAGGTGTTGGATTTAGAGACAAGATAGGCCCTGTTGACCCTGCCTACGTATAACTTTATTATTATTATTATTATTTTAATCTGAAGCACAAACATACTAATTTTTGTTGGACTATAAAATACATAAATTTCTCTGTTTCGTACCCAGGAAGGAATAGATCTAAGGAACGCATTCGGAAGTCCTCCCAATGGTTATATTTTCTGTCACTGGCTGATTATACCCTTACTACTTTTGACAATAATTGGCTCTTCTTCATAGTTTAGATTCTTCCATGGGCCAAGTTAGGATGACGAGTGGTGAACAGAATCTCCAGCGATTTATACTTCCTTTTGTGATGGCCAATTGGCATAGAATGATAGTGGCTTGATTTAACCTCCCATAAAGTTCACCATATTTATAGCTTATAATAATGATTAATACAGTATGTAACTCGTATAACTGATAAAGGGAAGGAATCCGGGAAAACACTAAACAGCCCTATTTGACGGGAAAAAGCCATTAACTCCCTTTTATTAAAGAAAAAACAATTAATGTACCCGTTCTCTTCTGTTTTATCTTATTCTGTTACTTTTTGAAGCCTAGTAAAATGTGTGTACCAGCTAAAGATAAATAAAAAATAGTGGCACAACATGCACAGATCGAGCTCCTTCAGAAAACAAACCAATCTTAACAATGTTGGCGTTGTCGCCTCCCAGCCGGTAAACTTATGGAAGTCCCACACTTAGGAATAATGTCAAGTTCGCACATTGGAATGACATCGTTCCCATGTAGATCCTCTGGTTATGACATTGTGCTGACATCAGTTTGATGTAGGGAATCCAGTCCTATGGTGATCCTACTAACCTTAGAGAAATCCTATACAGCGCTGCATCTGATTAACATTGGGATGCTGTCTAGGCTTAGCTTGATTTTCTGTGGGATCCAGGTCTAATGGAAAGAGTTCCGGATGACTTCGAACTCTTACAATTCTTTGGAAACTGTCCCAACATTTCTTTTCATTTCTGGTTAAAAGAGTAAACAGTGGGGTCAATGATTGGTAACAGGGATAAAGACAGGCTTAGAAACTGGTTTAGTGTTAGCTTTAGGGATTGACTGGGTGGTCTAAATGTCTGGAACTCTTCCCGTTCCAATTATTTTGGTGCTGTGATAGCAGTGCAGTTGTTTAAAAAGAATGCATAGTACATTAAAAGCCCAGATTATGATGTAAGTATAAGTGATCAAAATATTTTGAATCATTTTATGTTCTAGTTTGTAATGTGCTCAAGTAATCTTAACTCTTTATTTTTTTAAAAGTTCAATTAAATAGTATAATTTGATGCCATCTTTACTGAACATTTTCAAACGTAGTATTTAGAATATTTTACAACATATCCTTTGTGCGGTGTTCACTGAAATAGTTAACTTCGTTTGCAAACCGGAACAAAGTGTAATCCTGTCTGGCTATCGCTTGTGGGTGTGCCTTAAGAAAGGGGAATAGCCTATCACCTCTTTGAATTTTCTAGCACAAGTTCTATGAAGCTTGCATTCATGAATTCTCACATGTAGATAGCATGCATCTTATTTAATGCACAGTTTTAATTTCTGATTAATTAAAAAAATAACATTCTATTACAAGGCTTTGGAAAGAGAAACACATGCAGCCCACCCGACCAACTGATGCCAGGTTTCACTAGTGTTCACAAATTATGTGTGATAAATGAGGTGGATCGCTTTTCCTTCCTGCAAGTGATCAAAGTATTTTGAATCCTTTCATGTTCTAGTTTCTACAGAGGTCAAGTAACATTAACTCTTTAGTTTTTTAAAAGTTCAGTTCATAGAATAATTTTGATGCCAACTGGACAATACATTTGCAAGTGTAGTTTTTAGAATGTTTTACAACATATTCTTTAGAATGCCTATTCTTTATCCAGCTGTTCCAGAAAAAACTGTATTGGTTGTAGTTTGGTTGGTGTTTACTAAAATAATTAGCTTCATTTGGCCAAACTGAAACAAAGCATAGTCCCATCTGGCGGTCACTTGTGACTGTATCGTAAAAAAATGGAACGACTTATTTCCACTTTGAATCTTCGCATGTAAGTTCTGTGAAGCTTACACACATAAATTCACATACGGTATGTAGATAGCATATGTTTTATCTAAAGCCCAGTTTTAATTTCTGGTTGATTGATGAAATAACATTCTGTTTCAAGGCAGACCACCCGGCCAAATGATGCCTGATTTCTGGATGGACACACCGGCTGAAGCAGTACATTTCACTTTTTCATGGTACGGCTGAAAAAGGTTGGAATTTTTTTGTACATATCAGTGGCCGTATGCATGAACTTGGTATAAATCCACCCGTTTTACATTATGGTACAGGCTTAGTAGTGCTTACGGCCACCTAGGTGTAAACTCAAATTTAGTTGGTATGCATGAACAAAAAATACACCAACTCCTCCCTATGCATCCATTGCTGCTTACTGCTGTAACAAAAATTGTCATTACGCATGCACAGGACTTGTGTCTGTCAATCCCAGCCACTTGACACTGTCATTAGGATCATAAATGCCGTGCTAGGTCACGACGTCAGTGAGTTAATTTTTACGATCTTGTTGATTATAACCAGCGTAATTTGTCCTTGAGCTGTTCTCGTGAACAGTTTGTTTTGAAACACCTTTTTTCTGATGGATGGAGAGAAGGAGGGGCGAGACAGAATAAATGTATAGCTAGGAATGACAGAGCAGTTCTCGACCCCGTGATTTTGATTAACATAGATAAGGGGCGAGTAAAGGTAGTTTATTTAGACGCTTAGTTGGCGTTCGGAAATTCGTGCATAAGAGTAGAAAGCACGGGGTTTGAAGATTTTAGTAGTTAATGTTTCGCATTTTAAATTTTGTCTAGACCGTAAAATTGGCCTTGATTTTGGCGCAAGGCCATGACAAGCATAAATTAATATTGCAGGCTGAGCTGAAGCGACTGCACCAATCAAATGTATGAATCTGGACGGAAGGTCGAGACATAGCTTTAGTATTTAAACCCGTGCAGAGCTTAGATAGAGGCCACATGTAGACAATCCATTTACGAGGTGGACGGTGATAGTCCTCAGCCAGATGAGAGACATAGAGACGCAGTTGAGCAGTCCACATTGTGAGGAGCGTGATGTTTTAAAGCTCCAGAGCCTAAGCTACTTGGTTTGATACGAACCCACAGCATTTACATCCAGCGCTCTCACTCCCAGTGAGGGCCTAATGGTGAGAGTTCATACTAATTTGTAATGATGAAAGTGAACCGTTCTACTTACTTTTGAAGACAGTTTCAGAGCTACCGCCAGACAACGCATGGTTGTACAAGCATTCTCCATGGCGTGTCTAGAGGAAATGTCCATATCATAACATGTCTCATTGAATTAATAGAATTTAAACTGTTATATCCGTCGCCACGTGCGCGGATTCTATTTGGCATATAACTCATATGACCTGCAAGTAGTTAGAGTGAATAAGTTAGTCTTTATAGAAAGCTGTAGTTTCATTAGTTAGATTCAGTTGCCTTTGAATTGATATTTATATTTATAATTATATTTGTTACATTAATTCCTGTAATTAAACTGCCCTACAGTTCTGCTAAAAATCAAAGCAATTGATTTATTTAATTTTTAGAGTGCAAGTATTTTTTTTGTGTGTTCGTCGATTGTGGGAGCGGACCTCGAAAGAGTGTCAGTCGAATTCTCCCCATCTAACCCACATCGCGACAGACACTGTGAGAAAATTCACTCATGCTTATGTATTTAATGACGTAAACAAAGCGGAGGCTGCTGACTGTGAGACTAACAGTGCGTATACTTTGGCATTCATTGTAGCATGTTTTTGCTCTTGGTCATCTCATCGTTTGAAGTAGAGAACACAAAGAAAGTAACTAATATTTTATCCCACAGTATTGTCATTTTGCGAAATGGAAACTTTTTTGTTGGTTTTGTTTTAAGTTAAAATTGATGAGGAAAATTTCTTTCTTCCTCTCTTCCACACTTCTTGAAAACATTAAACCCACATTGGAGACAACATCAGCTATGGATTTCGAAGTTTCATTTTGTTGCAACTTGCTAAGTAGAATTATTACCTTCAACCAAATAAGGATAGCAGAGTTGACATAGAGCCGGAGAAATTAAGCGCTTCTCTATCTTTTCTTAATCTTAGGCAGATCTCTATTTAATTTCGGATTCAATACGTTGAGTCATTTATGCAAATTATGCAAGTTACGAACCACTTTACACGTATGTAGGTAGGCTTACGCAAAGTTCTGGCATGCCGAGTAGTGTTTTGCTCTGATGCGTTGGGCCTACCCACCGTGTAACCATTTATGTACAGTTCTTGCATACGGCCACGGATCATTAAATTACAGCACGGCGAGACTCATTTTACAATCAGACTTTGTGCAAATGAAATAATTGTAATGTAAGCACTTACAAAATGTATAAAGGGTCCCTATTAGTATTTTATATTTATACAAGCATAAAAGCTGCACTCCATGTGACCTCCAGCAGTGCCCCGCGCCATCACTGTCTACTCTCTGTGCCATGCATTCCTGTCTTCTAACTTTGCTGCTAGCACGCTAAGTAATTTACATCAGCTGGCATGAAGTATTCACACCATGGGTCATGTGTTCGTGAAAAAAATGGGATCAGAGGAGAGCAGTCAACGACCCAAAGCAAACTCAAAAAAATTTAAACAAATCCAAACTTCAATGCACTTCCCACAGTATTTGAAACGTACATAGAAATTTTGGTTACTGTGGGTGGCCTAATAAAAAAGCCCATTTCTGCTATGTTTTTTGTCTCAATAGATATTAATTTATATATTATTTCCATTTTCAAATCTCGAGGAGATAAGATTGTTAAGTGTGCTTAGCCCTGACCTTTGGAATGGTATCTTTTTGGTATCGATTTTGGTTCCCTTAACACTGAATGGTGATGTCATTCCCATGCCACATGGACATTTAAAAACAAGAAAAAAAAACTATAGGGAAAATAGATGTGATGAGGAAAATTTAAATGTAGAGAAAGAAGATGGAGAGGAGAGATTTTTCAGAAATAAGTACTGATTTCGTTATCATATTCAATGAAGTTATTGGCAGTCGATTAATTAAGTAGTATCGATTCCCACTTCCGGTTTGTAATAAAAACCAAGACAGTGTCAGGGGCAAAGGTGGATAATCATGTTCTTGAGTTGTTATTATTTTGAAACTGCAAAATTTAGAAGCCTGTTTATTAAGAGTCGCATATCTTTAAAGAATAACGATAAACCCAAGCGTTTGAATGAAAAGAAAATGTTTTGAGTAAGGTTAATAAAAGAATATATTTAATATATGATTTTATGCATAATGAGGTCAAACCCATAACGGCAGACAAGGTGTGGATTGTGTGTCATATAAGAAAACCCAAATTTATTTATAGTACAGAACAGCCACTTTGGGGAAACCCGGGTGGTTACTGGCTCCTGCTTCCATGTAGCGTTGAGGTCGACGGTCGACCAAGGTACTCGCACGGTTAGTCACACCCAACTAACCTGTAATATAGCCTAGGATCTGGCGAGTTTCCTCCCTTAAGACGCTGCTGAGGGACTGAGTGCTGGGGTGGAGTTTGGTCGGGGGTAGGCCGGACAAAACATACGGATTAGAACCTACTTCCTTAGGTCTTAAGGGGCAACTGGTACTTTAGGGTATTAGACTTAGGATCGTCCATGTCATGGGAAAAGTGCTCTCGCAACCACATAGTCAAACGGCACACCTAGTGTAGCTAAGTAGGGTAATGTGTGCTGGAGTCCCCGTGCCACTTTTTTTTTTCCTTTCTTAAAATTTCCTGAGCAATAATCACTTTACAAATAAGTCTGCTGTCTTGTGAGAGTTTCTATTTTTAATGCTCAGGTGGAGGCGGAGCAGAAATTCACCTGTGTTTTGTTTAAGCTTTTATTTCGCGGGCTGTGGGTGGGGGATTTATCTCTTGTGAAGGCCAGGGTAGTAGTGTTACGTCATTAAACCTGTTTCTTGAAAGACAAGACATGGATATTTCAAGGAAGTTTAAAGAGGGTATCATGCACCATTTGAGTTACACATTGGGCACATTGGACACACATTTCATATTTTAAGTGTTAATCGTCGAGCTGGGCATTTACTATGAAAACATCCACCTTGAGAACTAACTCACCCGTTGGGGGTGGAGTGTGAAATTGTCTTTTAAAACTGGCCCATTTTTGGGAGAATTTCTATCTTTCATTAACATTATAGAGCTTTTATCTCTGGTATTTTAAGGAACCTGTCACCCATTGTGTGACCCATTGTACTAGTCTGGCATGGTCCACCGTTGTCCAGTAGTACTGCTACTTTCATGATATATTATGTTCCCACCATTTAGTCAATAATCCTCACTATTGGCCATCGGCCAGGTCATTGAAACTGACAAGAGCTTGGTGGAGAAGAGAAAACAGAAAAAGATTAGATCTGCCACTACTCTGCTGCCATTGGCATCAGTTACCCAGAGAATTACCCCTGGCAACATAATTCATTCTGATGGGTTGTCATCATACAATAATATTGCAGCAACTGTTCCAGTGCAACCTCCTTTTCAGCACTTGGTGGTATTTCACATCCAGAATTTTGTGGATGCCGTGACAGGTGTTTGCACCAATCTTGTGGAATGTTATTGCAAAAACTGTAAGAGACGGTTCAAACACTATTATGTAGCTGGTGTGCACAACACTGTGCTTTCTGGCCATTTGGATGAATTCATGTGGAGGTAGAGATTCGGAAAGAACCCTCTGGATTGTTTGAATATTCTTTTTCTCCACCTTTCCCAGTGGTATCCCTTGCCATAGTTCTACCGTAATCTACCATAATTTAATTATGTACCTTTTATCCACTTAATTAATGTAACTGACATGGTGCATTTTGTCTTTTACCGTTCATAAAACTGGACAGTTACTAGGGATACGTTTTTTTATTGGGCGATATGGGATACAGGGTTCTGAAATAGCAAAAGCGGTATGCCTAGGGTGCTGAATGGGGTAGTGGGTTGGGGTTGGATAGCAGAAATCTGTTGAAAATGGAATGTTTTAGGTCTTTATTTTAGGGGTATCGCTGCTCTTGGCATTCACAACTCACTTTTCTTGCTTTTCTTTTTCATTTTGTTGTTCTGGTGTATTTTTGTGGTAGGGATTTGGTCTTTATTTTGTTATTTAGAATTTTTCCTGGGCAGCCACCGTGTTTGGCCTGCTCTTCTTGATTTTCAATCCCAAAGGTATCTGTAACATGCAAGTTGAGTTTGAGCGTGAGAGTTACCTGTTCTTCCACATCCTGGATGGCCACCACACTGTCAAACACCTGAGGCCAGCAGCCTATCGGAATGAGTTGGTGGATGTATTTGCAAAGCTACTTGTAGCAACATTTAGCTTCCACTTCACCTCAAGCAAGCATAGATTTTTTTCCCTAATTTCGGTCTGCCAAAAAGAGAGGGTTTATTTTTTTGTTGATGATTTTAAAAGTTTCATGTGTTTTATCAACTTGTCCATTGGTCCATCCATACAATTATCCATCAGTCAATCCATACAATTATCCATCCATCCGCCCATTCATCCATCCATCCATCCGCTCGTCCTTCATTTGAACCATTCACCTATATCTCCTTGTCTTTGTCCATCCATCCATCCATTCATCATATCAGTTGGAATACATTAGTGTGAACAAACACCGATCTGTCCTAAAAATGCCCGTGGCAGCATTAACAATGCATCTACCAGTGTTGACAGTGGACCCAACAGTGTTAACAAGAACCCAACAATATGAACAATTATATTATACTAAGAGTGCATCTGTCTTGTCCTCAGGTGGAGACTGATGACATCATTATTTCCATGGACATCAAAATGGTTAGTAATAGTTTCTTGTTAATATTTGTCTATATCTTTTTCCACGACACTGACACAAATTGAAATTTCCTTTCCTTGAGTATCGTCATGTTTTTAATAGACATATATTTCCATAGAACATCAGATCAGTTTTTTAAATGTAAAATCTTAGGCACACGTACTGAAGAACTGACAAAATGAACAATCGTATATGTATCTGCATGTGTGTATAATATTAAGCACTGGTCTGTCCTACTGATCAACCAGTGGGCAGATAGACTATCTAAAATATAATATGACTGCAGTTTTTGCAGATCGGACCACCCAAAACTAAGATTATCTCAGAAAGACTTTTTGAAGAGAATAATTATGCTGCTTTTACCTCTAACCAATTTGAAGTCATTTTCACTCTAGTCCTGGCCTGACACGAGACTGACATGGAATGCATCTGAATATGGCGGAGTCACAATTGTTGTTGTTCCTAGTGATGCCGTTTGGAAATCAAGCATTGAATCCCTGTCACGGCGACCATTGGCTGATGTAAGTAAGTACAGTGCAATCGTAATATCTCGACATCAGTGGGACCCTCTGACTTGTGTCGAGTAAAGAGAAAGTCGAAATATCAGATTAGCGGTGGAAAAGAAAAAAAAAGGGGAGGGGGGGGGGGGGGAAATCAGACATCACCATAATGGGAAGTGTCCAATAAATAACCCAATTATGTCCCTTTTTCTTTTAATTATCGGCATATTGTCACCCGTTCCTTCAATATCCCTGTTGTACGGAGTGGTTGCGTGGCAAAGATTTGCTGATATTGGATAAATGCTGTAGCTATCAAATAAGCAGTGCTTTACTTTTTTTTTTTTAACCTCGACCTGACTGTTTCTTCAGAAGTGATGATACCGATACACACACAGTACGGCAGTTAACCAAGAAATCTAGGTCAAGGTCTAATATCAACGGTGCACGAATGTTTTGCGGGGAAAAAAAATTACTCAGTCTGTAGTACTTTTACTGCCGTACGCTTATACAAGGCACTCCACACTCGAGTTACTGAAGCCAAGGGTCATCCTCTGTGTCCACACATTCCCTCTCCTACCCCTCCCCGCCAGCACCGCAAAAAGAAATAAAGAGATCTTATATGCGGGGAGTTGCGTGGGCATTTTTTGGTAGCACAGTAACAGATCTAGTGCACTTGTTTTGCCGCGGTCGGGGAGAGATGTGTCGATATAAGAGGAAAGAATGGAATAACACGTTGAATTATGGGGAAGTATTTAGTAGCATTAAAGTAGGTACAGGTTGGGACTTAAAAATTGTGTCGAGTTACCCAGAATGTCGAGAAAAGCAGTGTCGAGATAAATGGACTGGACTGTAATAGTTTGGTAATGCAAATCTGGTATTACAATAGCAGCAGTAGTAACATTAGCAGATAATATTAGCAGTGGTACGTAGTCATCATAACAGTTTTGCTTTTCACCTGAATTGATATTTCAATCATGTTCCTCTGAATTAAAAAAAACAATTTAATTGCTAGAACTTTGAAGTCATTTAATTGATCTACTTAAAATGGCTCTTCAATCATACTAAATAATGGCCGGTTATGATTTGATTTGCTTTGTGTTTTATTTGTGCATTTTTGAAATGTTTACTGTTGTTTTCATAAACTTTATTGATTTCTTTTTACTTTATTCAGACCCACTTCTTATGTTGTTATTTGACCATATAAACTGCTAAAGCAGAGACAAGATTTGGTGCATCATGTTGACTTAACTTTACACCTTTTCATAACATAATCTAAATTCTGAGTCAAGAAACAGTGAACTATGGATTTGTATATGATCCCAAAAATGATAACTATCAAAATACCATACTGACTGTAACTGCTTATTCATAGGCATTACTAGATTTTATGATTGTTTCCCTTGGTATATCAAAAAACAACCTAAATTTGTTGGCATGGTCCAAGCGCTTTTAATGAATTTGTTTTGCCTTCTTGGAATGCTTGCCAGTTTATATCTGTGATGTAAATGAAATGTACTAAATTAAGATTGATATGTCAAAACTGTGTGCACAGCTAATTATTTTCATTATCCTGCAGGTACACAACCATCAACCATTTACAGTCATGGTTGTCAGCTGCCTTGCTACCTCCTGGAAACATCAGCTGGCAAATGTCCATTTCTGTCCATGCATCGTGCATCCCTGATGTCATACAAGTCTCAGTGGTGGAGCAAACTTGTGAAGTCATATCACCCTTCAGCCATCACGATGTACAGAAAGAAGAGAGGTGTGGTTATCCACTTCTTGAATTTGGTTAACACAAATGTACCCATGTCAAAAACTTTCCACTTAAATCCAAGTAAAACTTGGTCTGTAGTAGAGATGTCTTTATCTTGGGCCACCTTTTTTCTGGATGAGTCCTCCCTCCCTCCCCCCCCCCCCCCAAACTGTCATCCCATGAAATCAGTGTCGATGTACAGAGTTTACATTTGAGATGACCAAAGATCAAGAAACCCTGGGAATGATTGTGATGGGACCGGCAGTAGTTAATATCTGTCTCTTGCCAGTTGTCCTCATGATGCCAGCATATTCAATTTCAAAAGTGACACTAGGCTAGTGATTAAGTTTTAAATAAAAAGGATACAAAAGCTAATACAATCATGTAATTGTGTCTCTGAAAGTGAAATTATTAACAGATGTCATCCACCCTTTTCTTCATTAATCCATTCATCCACCCGTGCGTCCACACATCCACTCCCCACCTATCCATCCATCCATCCATCCATCCATCCATCCATCCATCCATCCATCCATCCATCCATCCATCCATCCATCCATCCATCCATCCATCCATCCATCCATCCATCCATCCATCCATCCATCCATCCATCCATGCATCCATCCATCCATCCATCCATCCATCCTTCCCTCCCTCCCTCCCTCCCTCCCTCCCTCCCTCCCTCCCTCCCTCCCTCCCTCCATCCCTCCATCCCTCCATCCCTCCCTCCCTCCATCCCTCCATCCCTCCATCCCTCCATCCCTCCCTCTGTTCTCCAGGTGGAATTCTCTTGACTGCTTTATGCATGTCACTAAAAAATACACTAGACCTTCTGCCTTGGAATTACCAAAGTCAACCCAATGTCGGTGAGAAATATTTGTTGTACAATCAAATATCATAAAACTGCCAGTGATGTGGCATGGACGCTTATCAAAGGTGTGTCTGAAAATCCTGTGGGAATAGCTAAAATATGAAATAAGCTTACATTCATGCTAAACCATTAACCTTATCGTGCTCGCTTTCAAGCAGAACACGAAATCTTTGCAATTATCAATTTAAAACAAGTGCAAACTGATATGCTAATTAGTGGCATGTCATGCTTTGATTTATGCTGTTTTGTTTTTCTAAATTGTTCCCATAAATTTTATTCATTTTTTTCTCACTCTATTTACCATATCTAATATTACTATCCAACTATGTAAAGTGCCAATCAAATACAGATTTATTTTACAACTTTTCATAATGTAGTCTGAAATCTAGGTCAAGAAGCAGAGAGCTGTAGATTTGTATATGGTCTCGAAAATGACAACTATCAAAACACCATACTGACTGCTCATTCATTGGCTTTACATGATGTTATGATTATTTCCCTTGCTATCTCAACCAAAAGAAAAGTTTTGTGGCATAGTCCAAATGATTATACATTTTGTTTGCCTTCTTAGATCCCTTTCTTTTTGTGTATGTGTGTGTCAAGCCTCATATATTTTGCATTCTGATTGGATGGAATATTGTAAGACTTTGCTTCTTTAAAATCATTATCATGAGACTTTGGAAAGCTCAACAGTTAAATTACAACTGACTAATTTTAGAAAAAAATATCTTATAAACATGAAATTTAGAGCAAACAGCGTTCCACTGATTTTATAGACATATTTCCACTCAAAATGTCAAAGTAATCGAGAAATTTCTGTCTGAAAGGTAGGAATTAATCCTACACTGCAGCATGTCAGAGACAACTAATTTATTTTGTCAATGGAAGATAAATTTCATCATCATCATTGCCTTTCTCACCCTGGATCAGGGTATAGGCCACCAACAAATACTTTCCATCCCTCTCTATCATGGGCCAGCCTCTCTCCATTATTCCAAGTCTTTCCGCTTCGTTGCACATCATTTTCTCTGGCTCTTCTCCACGTTCTGCGCGGCCTTCCTCTTGATCTCTTGCCCTGGGGATTTCAATCCAATACCTTCTTCGTGATGGTGTTTCCTGGCCTCCTGAGAGTGTGGCTGATCCACCTCCATCGCCTCCTACCAATTTCCTCTCTGACTGGGCTCTGTCTTGTTCTTTTCCATACAATTTCATTGCTGACCTTGTCTGTCCATCTGATCTTAAGTAGCTTCCTCAAACATCTGTTGATGAAAACTTGGATTCTCTTTATGCAGGCCTGGGACACATTCCAAGTCTCACATCCATACAACAGGACTGACTTCACGTTCGAGTTGAATATCCTCAGCTTTGTTTTTAGAGATTTGCCACTACTAAAATTCATCACTTAATTTTGATCCCCTTAGCAATTTTTATGTTGTTGCAGTGTATCTTCACCCATGCATATTTTATAACTGTACATTTATCTCTGTCTCTCTAGTGGTGTTCTACGTGCTGCTTCAGTCCTGACCGCCATCATTGTATGCTCTAGGGCAAATGTGTCTCCTCTCAGGCAAATGCCCTTCTGGTTGAAAACAGTAAGTAAACTTATTGAGAAAATGGTTTATCTGGCCTGGTTGACTGTTCTAATCCCATCACCATTGCCTAAGACAGTTCAAAAGTTCGATTGTTCATCTACATTCAAAACCACATCGAATATTCTTGCTTCTAGACCCCTAAGCCAAAAAATAATCAAATAGCAATTCAAAAAGTCACTGTTTTTTGCTTCTCCTGAGAAGTAGCCAGAACCAATGACTACAGTTTTAGGGAAAGTTGACAATATATACTGGCTGGATAGCATGCTTTTGATCAAAATTAATCCCCAGCCAGCAGCCCTACGGAAATCTGACTTGTGGGATTGACGTCAAGTTTGCACATAGAAATGACATCATTCATTTGTAGATCTGCTGGTTGCAACATTGTGCCAACATTGGTTTGATGTAAGGAACCAGCCCTCATGGCAATCCTACCAATCTAACATAGATTTGAATAGGATTTCTGGCTGGGTCAGTGCTAGGCTATTTCCTATGCAGTGTTACCAAAACCTAATCCTATCCCTAACTGTAAAAATATTTTTAAAAAAGAGCGCATTAGTGTGGTGTGATCACTGTTATAACAAAGATGAGTGATGCATGAAAATTTGCTGGAAATCTGACTGAATTACCAAAGCCAGCTGTAAACATGGAGACTCTGACGTATTTAAAGGTTGAATTGGAATACTGTCAAGGTTAATGTTATAATTGTCGTGCTGGGTCACGACTTGCAAGTACTTGAGTTTTCACGGTCTCGTTGATTATAACCAGCGTAAATTGTCCTTGAACTGTTCTCGTGAACAGTTTGTTTTTGAAACACTTTTTCTTAGAGATGGAAAGAAAGTGGGGCGAGATAGAATAAATGGATAAGTTAGGAGTGACAGTGCAATTCTCGACCCCGTGATTTTGATGAACACTTACAAGGGAAGAGAAGGGGTGAATAAGGATAGATAGTTTAAGACGCTTAGTCGCGTTCAGAAATTCGTACATAAAATGTAGAAAGCACGAGGGTTTAAAGATTTCAGTAATTGTTTTGACATTTTAAATTGACCTTGTCTGTTTTTAGTACAAGGCCGTGACCAACTCCCACGTAGAATCTATTAATACTGCGAGATGAGCTCGCATGGATGCACCAATCAAATCTAGGCATTTGGACGGTAATTTGCAGGTGGCTGCACCGTATAAAAGCGTAGCCATACCTATGTCCATTACTCCATACAGAAAATTCCAATCTGTGCAGGCGTCGGCACGATTCTGCCTGAAGAATCATAAGACTGTTGATTCATGTCTAGTCCATTATAGGCATTGAGATGAAGCCATATGCTTGAATGAGATATGCCCACTGCTATTGTCTTCTGTTCCCTGGTTTTCCTTACCAGGGACCAAGTGTAAGTGTTTGTCCTTTGACCATTCAACAATGAACGAGGAGCTGAACATAATTTATCCAGTAGGACAGGATTGCCGCATATGCTAGGAGTGCTACCCAAGAATGCAAGACAAAGAATTATATTGACTTGCAACTAGTATGAATGTTTGGCATACACATCTGTGAATTGGGATTGATTTGTCTGGATGAGGCTGGGGATTGCCAGCCCATCCTAGAGTAGATCCAATAGACTTAACTACGTCAGTTTATATTGACGAGCTTGATCCATTATAAGCGGTAGGCACAAATAGCTGAGAGGACATCGTCGCCAGAGACATTAGTATATTGCTTGATAGATAGTAGGCAGAATAGTAGGCAGACTATATCTGAGAGATATATAACTAGTACTTAAATTGTTAGTGAGTCAGAATGATCTTAATCTTATAGGAATCTAGAGGAGACTTCTAGTGACATATTATTGAATTTTCATTTGATGCTGCTGATGTTGTCTTTTAGTATGTAAGAGATCTATACAAAATTGTTAGGAAATTTAAGGTAATTAAATTTGTGGCCCTGCAGGTCTGTTCATGAAACTTATTCAGATTGTTCTTAGTGTGTGGCATGGTACGAAAGATTAATTAGTAAATACCTCTCGATTTAAAATGCAGTCATAACACCAATAACTCATAATACCCACACCCTGTAACACTGGAGGGCACTATCACCCAGTCCAGACTCGTAACAAATACCCTGGATCTACCCGTATGTTAGCTGCACTTTGTATTCAGTAACATACCAATGAAATATTAAGATATATTATTTCATTTGTCATCTAATATTCAGACCAATTTTCTAATATAGAATGATGAATATTTGAGTGACTCAAACTCACAGCCATAAAGAGTGAATTACAAGCGACATTATAAATGCGTGACATGACAACAATCAACAAATGTTTCAAAACTTGAGTTACATCATTTAAAAATGCAGTGTTGAAGCTGTAAAGTCCACTTTGACCAAAAATCATCATTCGTAGAATACTTTAAACATTCTGCGTGAGAGACTCCCTCACATCGCAACCAATTAGTTCTTGTTTTCTCCAGCTCTTCTTTTTGCACATCTGAGAAATTTGACATGAAACTTTTGCAGCTTTTATTATTATGATTAAGCGTTAGAATAAATCAGAACTGTGAAACTGGTTGAAAAGTGCCACAGCAATTTTAAAAACGTGTCAAAATATTCATTTGTTATATCTCTGCTCCATGCTAACAGGGCTCCAGTTTTTCAGAAATGGAGAAAGAAACAAGAACTAAAATTGTGACATATAGAGATCTTTCTTTTAGGACTTTCATTACCTTGGGCATCTGCACCTTGCTTTCCTTGTTGAATGTTAATGTTAGGGGCGCATATTCCAAGTACAAAACCAAACAGAGAAAATACTGAGTTGTTTTCACTGTTCAGCAATGGCTTAGAATGGAAAATACCAAGCAACGCCAAACAACAGCCTTCTTTGTTTTGGTTTTTGTTCTTTGTTTCTTTATCTTGTCTTGCTCCTTGTGTTTCATGCTGCTTTATTCTTGACATTGACTTACGGGCCGTGTTCCAAAACTCCATGTCTGGAACTTGCAGAGAATAATTATCCGCATTTGTGAAACATTCTATGATTTATTCATGTGTGTAATTTTCTGTCCTGTTTCATTTATTTTCCTGAAGAAAGTCAGTAGTTGAAAGCTTGATTTGTCTTTCCTTTTTCTTTGTGTTTTATTGTATCGTTTCTGTATTAGTTCTTATGTGAGGTTTTGCTTCGTATAACTGTTTCTTCTTGCCACATTTTGACTTTGCCTTATTTTTCTGCAGCTTTACGTAGGGCTTTTTGTTCAGCTCTTGAAAGGGCTGTTTTTGGCTGGCTTCACAAGGGACAGTCAGAAGTAGAGAGCTTCTCTTCATTAGGTTTCAAGCAAATATTTTCCATGTATTTTTCAGCTGTGTTTTGACTCCCATGGGATGTATTGTTGGGTCTGTGCGGGAGATATTACAGCAACTTCTGACACACCCATCCACTCCCCATTCAGCTCCAGAGGCAGATACATGGTCTGACCCTAACCAAGCCTCCCTCAAAGACAGCGACGGCGATCACATAAAGGAGAACATGCAGGAACCTTAGGTGATGACATCAGCACCCATTCACCACTGGAAATCTCACGCAGGAAACGATGTCAAGAGTGGCAAGCAGTGGCAAAAATCTTGGACCGTCTGTTTCTGTTTCTGTTTATATTTGTGTTAATCTTTTCCAGCACTGGGCTTCTGAGTTACAGTGTGTTAAGACACAAAAAATGTCTGCGTTTTCCATAATTATATCATAGTCAATAGTTGAGCTCTTAGTAATTTCCAAGTAGTAATTTCTTCATTCCTACTATTTATGTGTCTGTTATTGTCTAATGTTTCAAGTATACTTATGTTCATTCTATGGCCATTTCTTCATTATGAAAAGTAACTTTTTTATGTGGAATCAAACATTGAAATTTGAATGTCTTGTATGCCTCTTACATGTTTTTCATGTGTGCTTAAAATTGTAACATGTCTGTCATGGCATTGCACTGTATTGAATGCTGCAGACATTAGTAATATTCTATCAATTAAGTGTTCTGTATATAACTGTAAATTACTGCAACTTGTATTATGAATTGGAATAGCTTTGCTTATTTCAGGCAAATAGAAAATTAACCCATTCCCACCTAATGCGCCCCAATGCGACACATTTGCATCTGTGTAATGCGACTACATCTGACCATGTTTGTATCAGATACATCTATCAGTGTGCTATTTAAAAAAGTCTCTTAGCAACCTGATTTCATTGGCAGCCTGATTTAGAACTATAGACACATTAGAAACGAGATGTCTGCTCTTCAGTTACAAATAAAAATGGATGCATCTGGCCTGTGAACTTTTTTTTCATTGAAGTTTTGAAGTCACAGAATATCGGAAGTGCAAACAGTGTTGATCAGCTGTTCAGTTGTGTTGATGTTTCCATTTCAAATGCACTGGTTGCTTCCTTTATAACATTCATATACAAGGTAATAGCTGTTATAGCAAATATCATGAGGACTCAAAACAATGACATTTTGGGACAATACGTGCAGAAAAACTGAACAAAATGGTACATTTCGAGTTTCAACTTTATTTTATTGCAATAAATTTCAACTCATAGACATATATACATTCATATAATATTTCCTGAAAGGGCCTTCATATAATATAGATCTACATCTTGGTACCATTTTCATCAACACTGGATAATAATTACGTGCACAAATATTTCTTTAAAAATATGTGGTCAGGAAATTGGAGTTAGTCCCCTTTGCTTAGGCGTCTGGACATGAAAAATGGGGAAGCATTGGACTTGTTTTTTATATCCCAGCTTTAGGCAGGAACGGGTTAAGAAACAAAAAATGAAGATAATTCACATGTGGGGTAAGATAAGTTACAGCAAACCGTGAAAAATAAAAGATCCCTTTAAATATACACATATCATCTCTCTATATGTATTTGTTCATCTATCCATCCATCCAGCATTCCATCCATCCACCCATCCACAGAGCATTGTATTTTAACGTTAATGAAAGCTTGTTTCATGAGCAAAGAAAAGATATGGACAAAGAAGTTTTCTTCTTATGATACTGTTATTATTTCAGTGTTTTTGTAATATCTCAGCGTTTTCCCTTAGTATATTCACTCTTATATAGATGTATATTTGTTATAACAAGGGCCGTTTAATGTCGTTATGGGTTTCTGGGCAAAGAAATAGAATTTTCTTCCCTGTTTCAAAAACCAGTGTAAATTTGAATGCATGGGGCCTACTAAACCCTTGGGGCCCCTGGTCAACTGCCCAGTGTGCCGTAGCATTAAGACAGCTCTAGTTATAATTGCAGCAAGAGCAACAACAAGCCTTTCTGCTCCATGTCTGACACATTTCTAGAAATAAACTCTGCTTTGAAAACAACACTGACAATTCTTGTTTTTCCATATAATTCTTCCAGTGTATCTTTGTCCAAAAGAAGCCTGTGTGAATAAGAGAAGAGAAATTACGAGTCTATTTTCACAAAAATCACGAATTCTAACGTGTGTGAAACATCTGGTATGGCTTGACTACTGTGTGTGCCAATGGTAGAGAACACTTAAAGTTCAGTCATAATCAGTCGTTCAATGCATTCGTCTATTTTTTTTTGTATTAAATTGTACATCTTAAAGTGTACTGACAAATCTTAGCACACACTGCATTGCTAAATCTAGCCCAAAATGACACACTAACGCACAATGCATTGTCTGTTACCTACAGTCTGTAATTATGGTCTATGAAAAAAGTCCGTACAAATACAAAAATAACTCTGAACTTAAAGAGTTAATTATCAAACAATAATTTCTCTCTGGAGGAAGAAAAAGAGGAGCAAGACTAAGAAGAAGCCGGAAGAGAGCAATGGACAAAAAAGTACATGACGAGTAATTTGGTACTGTAGGGCATATTTTTAAAAGATCCATTAACTTAAATGTTCTTAATGATGAAGCGGCTGCAAAGTCAAGAGAGAGATGATATTGACAATAATGATGATTAAAAGAAAAGAAATGTAATTTCGATAGTGATGTACTATCTATTAGGCCTACAGGCTAAGCGGTGTGCCTCCAAAATCTGAGAGAGCTGATCAGAATTAATCGGTAATGATACAGAACGGCTTGGCAGTTGTATCAGAATTGGGTAGAGGAGGCATACAAAATCATGCACGCTATTATTATTCTCTCAAGAATCAGCAAAGCCAGCTCTGCATTTGGCAGGCTTCGAAAGAGAGTATGGGATGTTGCCGGCATTCGCACAGACACTAAGCTGAAAGTGTACAATGCTGTGGTCCTTCCCACCCTACTCTATGGGGCTGAAACCTGGACAGTGTACCAATCGCATGCCAGAAAGCTAAATCACTTTCATCTGGCCTGCCTTAGAAAGATCCTAAGGATCAAATGGCAGGATAAAATTCCAGACACTGAGGTCCTCAATCGTGCCAAAGAATTGAGCATCTTCTGCCACCTGAAAAATATTCAGCTACGTTGGGCAGGACATGTTGTCAGAATGCCCGACTCCAGACTCCCTAAGCAAATCTTCTTCTCTGAGCTCTCCAATGGAACGAGGAATGTTGGGGCCCCAAAGAGACGTTACAAAGACACTCTCAAGCAATCACTGAAGGCCTTTGCCATTGATGTGAGTGATTGGGAAAAGCTCTCGCTTGATCGTGCAAATTGGAGGGCGGCCCTTACCAGAGGCAGCAAAGCATGGGAAGCTGACAGAGTCCAGCAGGCTATCAAAAAAAGAGAATGGCGCAAGAAAAGGCCCAGTGGTACTGAACCAACGGAGCACTCTTGTCATTTATGCGGAAGGGTCTGCAGGGCAAAAATAGGACTTATCAGTCACATGAGAAGCCATAAGTCATGAAAGAACAGTCTTTCCATTCTGTCCTCTGTGTCCTTTAGTTCTCTTTATTGTCCATGTGTTGAAATTCTCAACAATTTCTGTTCTTTATTCCTCTGGTGTTGTTAAGGTCATCATCATACCTGATGGACGAACTATTATATTTACTTCAGATACATCACCCATTTAACCTTTCTTATTATGTATAACTAAATTGTCCCTTCCACAATTACATGCAATTAAAATTACTGCGATGTGTATGGTGAATTACCGCCCCAGAAATAATCAGTAATGATATAGAACGGCTTGGCAGATGTATCAGAATTGGGTTGCGGGGGTACACAAAATCATGCACCCTTTTATTATCTAAATTTGGAGGCATTCACTGATTCAGTGTGGTAAAGCAGGACCCGAATTTGCAGGGGAACAAAGGTGGTACCGTAATTGCCTCATCTCCTTCCCCTGCCCTACTGCTAAAGGAAACTAGAGGATAAAATTAAAGTGAATTTAACTATATTGTCTAAATTGTTGAGTCAGCCATTGTTAACTATGGAAACTAGAGTACATTGGAGCACAGCTGTGGCCTTCGGATTTTGGCTCATCTAAAAATCTACTGGAGTTTTGCAGGCATTGTCCTCTCATTCTCATACGCTCTTGATCGACTCTATACCATCAGCAACCTTTTATCAAATCTCACGAGTGGAGTTGACGTCAAACTTGCTAATAGGAATGACTTCATTCCTACATAGATCTGCTGGTTACGACATCGCACCGACGTCGGTTTGATGAAGTTAATCCGCCCCTACATTAATCTTACCAAACTTACAAAAATCCTATACAAATCTACATGGGATTATTGTGGGGGGGGGGGGGGAGGGGGGAGCGCTGGGTAAATGTTCAACCTAAAATATAACTGAGTTTTACAACACGGACAACAAACTGAATAATAACTCTGCTTTGTTTGTTTCTTTATTTGTTTTTACAATTTGTCAAGCAAGCCATGATCTGACCTGCTTCCGTCAGCCCATCATACATTTCTCACTCATTTAAAACCTTCATTCACTCACTCACTCTCAATGAACTCACCAATACACACCTTCCCCAGTACTCACGAGCAGGGAGACATTCAGCGACTCACTCTGCCTCAGGCCCATTCCATGAAATGTCAACCAGTGTAAGAAACTATAGCATTTGAAATATCAAATAAAAAATCCTAATTGGTTTAACTTCTAAATAATGGTTTTGTGACAAGAAAAATGACATCTGAGGATGAAAACAAACTGGATTTCATAATATAATATACGTCATGGCATTTTTTTTGTTTTTTTGCCCAGATCGTCTAAAATTGTAAGAATTATGAGATAAATAATTTCACAGCAGTTATTTAGAAGTAGAGCATAAAAATTTAGGTGAAATTCTTTGATTACATTCACAAAAATTCCAGAAAATGTTACTTAAACTACAGTCAAAATTGGGCAAAAAGAAAAGGCTGTATGTTGCAAAGCCCCGCGTGAGAAATAAAACCCAAACAATACAAAGCAAACTAAGGAGAAGACAGAAAATACACAAATTTTCGGCTTTCTCCTTTTTCAAGTGAAAAAAAAAACGAACAATAAAAGGCTTCAGCAAGAATATTAACGAAGTGAAACAAGTTAAACTACAGTCAAAATTGGGCAAAAAGAAAAGGCTGTATGTTGCAAAGCCCCGTGTGAGAAATAAAACCCAAACAATAGGCCTACAAAGCAAACTAAAGTTCACTTCGTTCTTGTTGAAGTCTTTTATTGTTCGTTTTTTTTCACTTGAAAAAGGCGAAAGCCGGAAATTTGTGTATTTTCTGTCTTCTCTTTAGTTTGCTTTGTATTGTTTGGGTTTTATTTCTCACGCGGGACTTTGCAACATACAACCTTTTCTTTTTGCCCAATTTTGACTTTGCTTATAGCCCTGCTGCGACCCCACAGTTTTTCTGTGGTTTTTATGATACTTAAACTACAGAACCACTTTTCATGACTGTAACACCCGTCACACCATGTTAAGCACCATGTTGACTTAGATCTTACTTTTAAGTTTATTAATTAAAGATAAGGACTTGTAGAGTTGCCTTTTTTTTTTTTTATTGTCGAAAGGTTTAAATGATAAATATCTCATTTAATGATTTGTTCTGGAAGATAGCAATTGGCGAAAGCCCGGTATTCAGGTGTGACACACGTCACATGGAATGGGCCATCAGGAGTCCTCTTTTGCATTCCCCGAAATGGGTCAAGGATTTTTTTTCTTATAAAATCAAGTAAAACGTGCGCTTCAATTCCCCGCCCCCCTGATCTCATTCTTCAAAACCAAGGAAAATATCGATTTTATGCGTGCTGTTTGTGAATTTTAAAACAAGTTAATCTTTCTGGTTTCTGCTCTAAATATTAATTCAGATGAAGGGGTGCAGCGATAGGCTCGCCGATGTACACTTATTGCATTAAAAAACTCTTTCCAGAAGTTTGGGATTAGGAGATCTCACAGCATTAGCTCTACGATTAAGGGTGAGTGTGTTTTCCAGCATGACATAGTGAGAGAAAGCTTATTGACTGATTACCTTTACAAATTATTTATTACTTTTGTAGGAAGAGACAGAATATTGGCCTACGTTTTTTTTTATTTGAAAAGGAGATCGGGAGAGCATTCTAAATACATGTAGCCTATCATTTTTGACAATATCATATGCCAATTAACTTGTTAAATGGAAGTCGTCATCCATTCCCATCTCGCCCTCCCCGAAATCTAGTTAAAGACATAATTATTATAAATATTATAATATTTAATAATGTCGTCTTATTTGAGTGAATTAGTTGTGACTTGTGGACGCTTCATCTAAAGGGTCAAAGGAAATATATTAACAACGTAATCAAATGTAATTAACTTTTGTCTTCGTTGTTGTTTTATGAAACTGGATTTCCAGCTTTGTTCGTGTCAATCCTTCCCCAACCAACAATCTTACGGAAATCCGAGGCGCAGGACTGACATCAAGTTTACACATAGGAAAGATATCGTTCCGACGCAGATTCGCTGGTTACTACATCGCACCGACGTCTGTTTGATATAATAAAACCGCCCTTCCGGTAATCTAAATTGGATTGACATAAGGTTACTGGCTGGGTTAAAGGCGACGTTTGGCACACCACAAAGGCCAACTAACGTGGAACAGCGACTGGTGAAACAATAATAAAAGAATTATTTCGTTATCCCCTGGTATGATCCAGCATTGCTGTTTAATCCGCATTTTACTATTTGCATTAAAAAATTGGCTCCAATTAGCTTCTGAAACGAAAACGACGCTTCCATTGTTTCCGAAGCCTATTTATCAGCACAGGCACGAATATTGTCAGTGTAAAATGTTATACTATCTAGCAAGACAATTTTGATTTAATGGTAACTATAAAATATGCGTATGGATTAGATTTTGAAACAAGATGAGCATTGCAAACACTGTCTCGTATTGCTTTTAAATCTTCAGCAGCTCTCTCTATCTAATGACCATGCAGGTCGCTGTTGTCCTGTGATGGCAGTGTACTATTTAACAAGTAGGCTATGTATACATTTATTTTTACTCCACCGAAAGCCCGAATTATTCATTACGTAATAATCAATCAACGCATATTTCATGTTAAATAGTCACACCTGTCACCTGTCGGCTTCATCGTCATCGATGTTAGCTGCTACAGTGGATGTCACGACAAAATCTCCTCCACCCAATCCTGTCCTTAGCTTTCCTAGTTAGTTCACTTATTTCCAGCTGGCTGACTTTCTTGATGTTATCGTGATATGTAATGGGTGGTCTTAAATAGATCTAGTTAAAATACATTCCCACCCACAAACCCTACGGATTTCCAACTCAAGTTTGCACATATGAATGACATCGTTCCTGCATAGGTCCATTGGTTACAACATTGCCCTGACGTTGGACTGATGTAGGGAACCTGCTCCTACGGTAATCCTACAGATCCTCCAAAAATCTACATTGGACTGATGTAGGATTGCTGGCTGGGTTTATAAATTAGGAAGTGAGTTACTGATACAATTGTATCCTTTCGTAAATATATGTGTGGTGATTTAACCAACTTAAATCTGAATTCAGTTCTTTTTTGGCCATGTCATCCATTTTAAAGATTTGTTACCCAGTGTTATACAAGGTCGGTTTCATGACAAAAGGGCGAATAGATGTCAACAGCTGGACAGCAAAAAGGCAAACACTTAACTTCTCTGTATGACGAAGGGGTGAAACGCCAAATTAGTGTTGCCAGAAATTCAGTTTCGAAAATTTTGTGCTACTCTCATCATAGACTTCTCGCCTTTTCGTCATACTCAAAGAGCTTAACCCTCGTCCCCGCGCAACACGCGAGGCCAATATTGTGGCCTACAGACTGCAAACTGGGTCCAGCAGGAGGCCAATATATTGTATGGCAGCACTGCTCCTCGTGTTTTGTTTATTCGGTTGCCGTGACTATCGTTTTTTTTCAGGTTTTATTTTTTTTTCACACGCTATTTTTGTGTGTTTATCTACCCTGTCACCCCTACTACATCTAACAAAATGGTATCGTCTGATTACATTTATTACGATGCAACTATTCATAACTATTCGTATTTTCTGTCTTCTCTTTAGTTTGCTTTGTACTGTTTGGGTTTTATTTCTCACGCGGGGCTTCGCAACATACAACCTTTTCTTTTTGCTCAATTTTGACTTTGCTTATAGCCCTGCTGCGACCCCACAGTTTTTCTGTGGTTTTTATGATATTTCGTCATACTCATGTAATAGTACTGACGGTCTGAAGTTCGAACTGGGGAAAATCTTGGGGAAACTTTTACTTTGATGCTGGTTGTCTTCTACATGTGAAATGAGAAGAAAGGAGCCATGTGTGTATTTGAGACGCCGGCCGTTCTATGTGTAAAAATTATGAATTCCGATGTAATACTAGAGCATGCTGGATAAGGGCGTCTGTCGGTAGGTTTTTCATTAAGGGAAACTGGGAGAAAATGACCGACTTTGTTGTTGGTCGTTGTCTTTATTTGATGTGGTAATTAGAGAGATATTGTGTTGCTTTGATTAAACCGCGTTTCAGTACGTGTATGTACAATACAAGCGGGAAATCAAATCTCTTGCTAAGACTAACATCATTTTGTATTTGTATTTGTATAACACTTTAATCCCATTTGGGAAACTTGCCTTTGTGCCATTGCAGCCCAGTTACAACTGGAGCAGGCACGTTGTCGCCACAGTGCAGCGCCGGCCGGCGTTTTTTTTTTGTTTTTTTGGGGGGGGGGGGGGAGGAATGGTAGAGATGAACTTTATTTAATTTTGCCCTGGCAGCGGCCTGTTCGGCCTGCTCTTTTCGATTTCCAACTGCCAAGGTATCTTTAACGTGCGCAACATGCACACGGGCCCTCCGAATTTTTTCGTCCTTATCCGAGAAGACTAGGTACTCGATCCTACCCCCCAGTAGGATCAGGGACACCAAAATATGGGAAAAAAAACTTCCAACATGCCTGCACCGGCCGGGTTTTGAACCTGGGACCCTTGGCATGAGAGGCGAGCACCTTGCCTCTAGACCACCTTGTCTCCAACTTGCTTCCTAGTACGTGGAAGCTTTACATAGTAGAGGAGAGAGAAGGCAAAGCCACGATACAATACATGTGATTAGTAAATTAAGCGCCTGGCTTAAAAAATAATTTGTTCACCTGAATGGCCTGTCTTAGGCACAGAAAAAGTGCAGAGGTCTTGGGAAAATGATAAAACGTATGTTAAACGGTATGTAAATGCAGAAAAGTCTTGATTTGGGGCCTTCCATTTAACAACAGAACTTATTGCATATCATCCAAATATCGTAGGGGTCACTTACGATTTACTCACCACTGCTGTTGTTATTGCATCCTATAGTAAACACGATACACGTGTTCAGAAGGACCCGATTGACTCGACCGTCGAGGTTATCGGCACCACGTGAACGATCGGCTGACTGGCCGTTGGCTATCCCCACACGGGGCATTAGGTGGACAGGTTCACTCAACATGGGACGAGGGTTAACTATACTGACTATAATCAGAACAAGGCTTTTTTTAGTGGACCAATCGAGACCCCCGATCTGCCATTTTGTTGAGGGAGAGACATACTGATTTGTTTACACACTGCGAAGCTCAACACTCAACAGGTACATGAAGTAGCAAAGAAAATGCCGAGTAACTGTTGTATGATAGGTTATTTGTAGTCAAGTGCAATCAAAGGAAATGCCAGTTTTCTTTCACAAGAGAGTGGAAAACTCATTTGGATTCGATGCAACATTACAACCTATCAATTATCGTGCATCTAGACTTTAGAACTGGATAGATTCAGATTGACGAACCAAAGTGACAAAGAAAAAAAAAGGAATACAATTAATTGATCTTGATTAGATTCATCTAGATTCTAGATCTCGAGACTAGTAGATCCAGATCTAGTATCCAGAAATAGAAATGAGGAATGGGCTAGTGCTACTCCTAAGTTGTAGGCTAAGAGAATGACTGGAATCTAGATTCTTTTTACTTGAAATTTAAGGTTGTAATGTTGCATCTTTTAGAAATTAGTTTAACACTAGGGTCTAGATCTATCTAGATTTAATAAATCAAAATTCAATGGTTCATATCAGTGGAAACGAACACTGAGCAATTAAACAATAAAGTGTGTCAAGAAAGTGCCTTTGTCAACTGACATTGTTCTGTGTAAATTTAATAGAGTATCTATCCAGATCTAGAATCAAGTTATCTCTGCAACAGATTAACACTAGATAGATCTACATTGCACGGCACATTCCAAGTTTACCACTTAAATTTTGTTACGACCTAGCCGAGAGACACATAAGATCTAGATCTAGATTTAGATCTGTAGTAAAGTAGGAATATGATCTATCTTCAGTGACGGTCGCAAGAATTACTCCTAATTTCTTCAGAAAAGCTTCACCTAGTACTAAATGTGTAGAACTTAGAGCTCAAACATGATTATTGTACCAATATTTAATTCTTGCAAGTTTGACAAAAAAATTACAAACAGCTTAAAAATGAAACCAGCATGAAACAATTGAATTACATCCTTTGTTTACTTTAAGGGCCTATGTCACACATACTGCTTTATTTAGAGCTTGTCATTTTTTTTTACTACCGTATAACATTTGTGATAATGTAAGCACATATTTTGTTTTTTTTAATTTCAGCATTAGATTGGTATAAGATAATGAATTAGGATATAGCTTTTAGCAAGCCTACTATGTCATAGCAGAATTTGGCAAAATGCACTCTTCCTTTTTTGTGTTACCCTTTAATTGTTCTCCAATTTTTTAACCCCTAAAGTAGGGCCTATAGTGTGTCAATTTGTTATTATTAATGTTATATTATTCATTCTTGTTTGTTTCTTATGCTTTAACAGTATCACGTTTGTTTTATTCATTATTGTAATAGATCTACCTCTAGATCTAATCTAGTGCCTCCTCCCTTAAAAAACAACAGGAAACAACTTTAAACCATCTCTGTCTATCTCTCTCTCTCTCTTTCTTTCTCTCTCTCTCTCTCTCATTTGTTCAGAGGATATTAAGTAGATTATACTAAATTATAATAATTTTCTGCAATTATCTGTAATTCTCAATAAATGATAAATCTGTCTAATCAATCACTTCTCATCTTTTTGCTAGATCTAGGCGATAATTCTCATTTTTTCTTTTTTAGCAGTTTTTAACAGATGCGCGTCTTTCAGTTTCTGAAGATTTGTTCTCTTCATGATTTTTTTTTTCTTCTTGATTTATTGACTTCACTATTTTTCGCTTATTTGAAATTACATAGACAAGGGGAAGCTTAGACTAACTCATTGTGATCATTTACTCGTATTTTTCTCTTTCGGCGCTTAATGTGAACAGCGGGTCTCTCCCTTCTCAAAATGGCCACCTCGCCTCTCTAATGGTCCCATCCACTGCTAATGATAGAGAGGGGAAACTGCGAGTGCGCTGATTCTAGGTCAGTTTAGTTTTAGTTCTTTGGTCATACTAAATAACACAAGAACTAAATGAGATTTAATAACAAAATTGCTTATGTTGGGTAACACCCCCCCCCCCCCCCACCCCCAAGATACTTTTGACAATCACAAAAGAGTAAATATCTCAAATTTGACCCGTTCATTATACAGATAAACGTTCGTCTTTTCGTTTTACAGCTGTTCTTATCTGTTCGCCCCTTCATCATGAAACCGACAACAAGTAGATCACTGAGTATCACAAGTAATGGATTTGATTGGGATATTTTAATTTATTTTTTTTTGCGTAAAGAACACTGATTCGCAGCCCTTTATACCCTGCAGAAAAGCATTTGGAAACTGAACAATCCATCACGCACTTTCCGTAACTGATGGAATTCATTTGAAGTCTCTTGGTTACATCAGTAACAATATTAACCTTTACATATCACCTCTTGCTATGCTTAAGCACCCTAGTGCTGTGACTTTACTTGCCATATTCATTTCTCTTTTTATTTCAAACACCAATAGAACCAGTCTACTTTTCACATTATAAATGGCACAGGAGCTATCACTATCTGAAATTGGAGTTCTCTGCAACAGTGATCATCGGCTGGGTGTTACAAAGCAAGAACAGAAATTTATCGCCGAAGCATTGGTAAATACAAACAAATGAAAGACATTTTATTCATATTTTATACTGCAACCATTTCTTGTTTACTCCGTTACCTTGACATTTTTCTTTTTTCTAGTCATTAATTTTTTCTTCCTTCAATTGACATTGCTAAAACACAAGTCATAGATAAAACACATCTTATGTCAAAATACTAAGCAAAACAAAACGGAGATGAGATATTGAAGAGTGGAAAAAACCCAGAGCTGAAACGAGGAAACACAGTTATTAAAACTTAGAATGAAACCCAATTAATCAAAGCATTTATGAGCAGTTGGCATGTGATGTCACATTGAATTGATTTTCTTCATTATTTTAATCTTCATATCATATTCCGATCTACTGTCATTTGGTTAATCGGGTATTTCAGATAAATGGTATGGTACGTTCCGTTGGTACAGGTTGCTGTGGACTTATGCACAAATTCTCAAAAACTGGCAAGCAAATCTCATTTGAATGATTTGTGTAAACAAACATTGTTAGATTTATCATAGAGAGAAGAGGAACAGATGAGATTTTGATGAAGATAAAGTTGACTTGTTGTGCACTCTTCTAGCAAGACAAGAAATAATGAATATTATGGATTGTGAGACGTTAAAAAGATCTGCATTTTTGGGTTTTTTTTTTAACAATTAAAATTTTTTCGAGACAACTTACTTTTCAATCATGTAAATAATTATTGTCCGCTGACAGAAATTTAAGCAAACTTTCCATCTTCATCAATATGTGGAAACGATGAAAATTATGGACTCAGCACCAGTATGAAGTTATGGATATTAGATCTGAATAAGCTTTTTGAAAATGAAATGAGTGTAAATGTAAGCACTGGTGAACTTTAATGTCCACTTTAATGTTTCATATGAATTATGATTCAAATCATCTTTGTTTTGCCTCTCGCTTGAGGCTCATTGCACAAAGGAGTTAGCGGAGCAGACTTTGACGAGGGACTAGTATAAGGGAATAATGCATAGATTAGAGTCATCACCCCATAATACAAACAAATCAGTGTTTATCCCTGTTAGGACCCATTGATGACACAGTCCCTGTCATTACTAGGTCACTGAATGACTCAAATCGTGATTCACTCATGCCGCCACTGGCTTATGGACTCATTCGAATCAAATGAATCACTCAACTCACTGGTCCGAATCAATTTGAGTCATCAAAAGAAGAATCATTGCCGACTATTTGTGCAGTTTTGACCCAGCATGGATAGATCTAGCTTAGGCAGGAAGTGATAGCATCATGGGCTTCTGTGATTGTGAAAAATAAAGAATCTGGGTGAAATCAGCTACACAAGCAAACACAAAGAAAATACTTCCCCATCATTGCAAGTGTTAAAATTTATAAAAGAACTTTCTGCAGGGTTCAAAATTTCATTCAAATCCATGTCACATGAGTACGGTAGTGTTTTTTTTTATAAAATAGATTTGATGGATGCCGAGAACATATCGCAGTCTCGTTTTTTTTTTGTTTTATATCTATACCCAAGTGACATTTTCTTCTTTTTATATAATTCTCATTACTGATGTTTTTTATCAGGCCTGGTATCATTTGAGTCTGGGGTCATATATTTGTTCCATAAGATTTTCTTTGGTTCATTGTTACTCACCGAATGTAAACAGCTCCAAGTTGACAACTGCATCAATTCTCTTGACGTTCTGTTATGTTTCCGGCCTGGGTTCATTTTCTATCTTGTTTGTAATTTGGAAGGTCAATGAAATTGAAAATGTGAAGGGATAAGGATGCTCACCCCCCTCCTTGTGATTGCAAGAACAGAAATAGAGACACAGGAGAATTTTCCAAAAATAGGCATTGCTTTTGTTGTCATATTTAATGATGTCATTTGTAATCGGATAAATAAACAGTATCGAATCCACTTCCGGTTTATAGGAAACAATAAGATTGTATCAAGGGCAAAGGACGATAATCATTTGATGGGGGTATAGCCTTTTTGAGAATGCAAACTTATGAAGCTATGTATTATCCAGAGACATTTATCTTAAAAAATATTAATAAGCATAAACGTTTGAATTAAAACAAGATGTTTTTAGCAGTGTTGACAAAGGGATGGATTTAATATGTGAGTTTATGCATAATGAGGCCAAAACCATAACGGCAGACAATGTGTGGATTGTGTGTCATATAAGAAAACCCAAAATTTATTTATAGTACAGAACAGCCACTTTGGGGAAACTCGGGTGGTCACTGGCTCCTGCTTCCATATAGCGTCGAGGTCGGCGGTCGACCAAGGTACTCGCACGGCTGGTCATGCCCAACCAGTCTGTAAAGCTTAGGGTCTGGCGAGATTTCCTCCCTTGAGGCGCTACTGAGGGACTGAGAGTTGGGGTGGAGTTTGGTCGGGGGTAGGCCGGACAAAACATACGGATTAGAACCTACTTCCTTAGATCTTAAGGGGCAACTGGTACTGTAGTATTAGACTTAGGATCGTCCATGTCATGGGAAAAGTGCTCTCGCAACCACATATTCAAACGGCACACCTAGTGTAGCTAAGTAGGGTAATGTGTGCTGGAGTCCCCGTGCCACTTTTTTTTCCCCGGAGCAGTAATCACATCACAAATAAGTGTGTTCTCTTAAAGTGAGTGTTTCTATTTTTATTGAAGTTTGGCTGTGCTTTGTTTAACCTTTTTCCTTTGGCAGGTGTGTGTGTGTGTGGGGGTGGGGGGGGGGGATTTTCTTTCTTACATGATTAATGACAATGGTTTAAACCTGTCTCTTGGGAGAGAAGACATGGATATTTTAACCCTCCCCCAAATAATCTTAAAAAAGGTATAAATGCATTTTTCATTTTTCTCGAGTTAAGAGTGTTGATGGGGAGCAGGTCCATTATGTCTTTTCAATATTATGAGGCTGTCAGAGATAACGTTTGGACTGGTCTTGGACAACCACTATAATTAGACTGATTCTAATTATAAATGCCGGGAGACATTAGATAGATTGGACCCACTCCAGAACAGAATCCAAACTTTGGACTTCTCATACCTTGCATCCACTTTCTCTTGTCCTCGCAATATCCCTATTGCATGACACCCACTGGAACGCCCTCGAATCTGAGAAAGATTTCCGTTTGAGACGGGGATGGACCTTAAAACTGAAACTCTAACCATAATCGCTCAAATCCAATACTTGAATGCTATGACTATAATACAAATCTACGCCAAAATAGCGACTGACAGTGGATTTTTCCTGGGGATGTAGAATAACTGGTCATGCAATGTATTTCACTCTGTTCAAATTATAGTTTGACCTTGCCTTTAGAGATATTTTCCTAACATATCCCTTTTTCTCTCTCTTCTCGGTCAGATTTTGTCCATACTGAGACATATATATCACAAACGCAAATCTGGGCTGTCTCCATCTTTTGTTTCTTGATGAGATTACAAACCAATAAAAGACTTGAAATTTCACGTATTTTTCAGTTTCGTTTTATTTTGTTTTTTATTTTGCCTTTGTAAAAGACATATTTTACAGGGTGTCCATGGAAGTCGGAAAGTGGGAAATAGGTCGGATTTTTAATTCTTGGTAGGAACAAAGGGAAACTGGTCGGATAAGAACACGTGTGGTCAGAAAAATGGAAATTAGGAGGAAAAGTATGCACAAATTAGGCCTACACTTAAGTGTGGAAGTGGAACTAGTAAAGTAGGTCCCGAATGAGAATAAGGGTATGTCCGGTTGTCGCTTCCTCCTTCAAACTTCGCGGTTTTGAGCTTTGTTTTGAGTGGGTTGATGTTCCAGTCTAACAATTATGATTGTCTCATTTACAGATTTGTAGAACATGCAGTTCTCTCTGCCTCTCCGCTTATCGAATCCACTGACAATGCGGAATACTGTATCAAATCTGCCCAGACCTGGGGAAGATGGCGGATGAAGCGACGAGGCAGCATTTTGCCACAAGTGCCGGCTCCATCTTTCTGCAGTAGGTTACCTGTAGCCGCTTAATGTCCCAGGTGAAATGTGATTAAGTTGAGCAGAGAATGGGGTCATATACAACCCATAAAGGTGTGGGCTAAAGTGCATTTAGCCCCCATTTTTCTGCGCATCCATGTTCCGCTATTCCCAGAGCAAAGCCAAATCCCTCTGTAATAGTACATTTTCCAAACTGTAGGGGGCACAAGAATCCTCAAAGGAACATTACTTTAGGAGTGGCTGAGCACGGTGGGTGATCACAGAGGAGCGAGTTAATCTACTATAGGGATTTTTTTTTTTTTTTACAATAAATGCCCAGCTTTCTAGAATTTTGGCTAGAGCCACTTGACTTTTCCTTTTATGGACCGTGTGAAAATATCAAATGATTTTTTTAATGAAATTGGGAGGCGGACACTTGACCTGCGCAGGAGAAGTTAAGGGGCTAAACTGCACTTTTACCAGGGTGAGAAATTGTCATTTTTGGGGGAATTCCTATCTTTCATTAACATTATACAGCTGTTATCGCTGATATTTTAAAGAACCTGTCACCAGTGTGACCCATTGTACTAATCTGACATGGTCCACCGTTGTCCAGTGGTACTGCTACTTTCATGATATAATGTTCCCACCATTTAGTCAATAATCCTTACCACATTGGGGGCCCCGGGCCAGGTCATTGAGACTGACAAGAGCTGGTGAGAAAGAGGAAACAGAAAAAGATTAGATCTGCCACTACTCTGCTGTCATTGGCATTAGTTACCCAGAGACTTGCCCCTGGCAACATAATTCATTCTGATGGGTTGCCATCATACAATAATGTTGCAATTGTTCCAGTGCAACCTCCTTTTCAGCAATTGGTGGTATTTCACATCCAGAATTTTGTGGATATCGTGATGGGTGTTTGCACCAATCATGTGGAATGTTATTGCAAAAACTGTAAGAGATGGTTCATGATATAACCGATTACTGGAACAGACCTACATCACCGACTACTGGAACAGACCTACTATCAAAAGGGGGAAACAACTACGGTTGACTGTTATTACAGACAGGGGGAGAGAACAAAGATGGCGACCTACTGATTAGAAGCTACTAGCAAATATACAACTAGCCATAGGCGAAACACATACAGGTATGATATAGATTCACCAAATGGCGACGAGGATGGGATAAAGACAAACCCTACAAAGCATGAGATGAATCCAGAAGCCAGATGATCCGGAAAGACTAAAGATACAGACTTGATTGTAACCAGACCAGATCTATTGTTGTTCGTGATAGACATCTAGAGTTTTAGACAGGAAGCTAGAGGATGTGTCAACAATTGGCTTAGATCTAGCCCTGTGAGAGTGAAAACTTTGTGTAGCCTAAATCCAGAGTCTAACCCTTAAGTCATAAGCTTGTATCTAGAGCTTTGCTAGACCTGATCAAGATAGATCCAGATTTTCGATAGCAGACATGGCAGAGGCCACTAGCAACAAGCACCTTAGACAGCAACCATTCGTTACGCCAGAAAACCCACTGCACACAGCGAGGGCATGGGACGATTGGATAGAGGGTTTAGAAAGACAGTTCAGATATTTTAAAATAGAAGGGGACGACAAGGAGGATGCGATCCTTATCTATGGAGGACCAGAGATAGTTAGACTATCGAAAAGCCTTCCAACACTGGATGAGACACAGGATGACGGCTACACGAGAATCAAAGAGAAATTGAACAATCATTTCAAGCCGAAGCAAAATAAACATCACGCCCGGTTTCAATTCCTGAAGATGACCTAAAAACCTGGGGAATCTATAAACTCATTCTCTGCACGGTTGAGAGAAAAGGCAAAAGAATGCTTATTTGGAGACACAGAAGATGAGAGAATCTTGGAGCACTTGATTCAGTCGATATCAAATAAGCGCCTGATAAAAAAAGCAATCATTAAGAAAATGACTCTCACACAGTTTCTAGCAGAAGCAGCCCAAGATGAGGAGACTACACTTCAGTTAAATGACATGGATAGACCCATGATAGCCAGAGTGGAAAAAGCCCAGAAAGCCATAGCATTCACAGATACCAAATCTAGAGAATCGAGATTTGGATCTAGGTTGGGGTCAAAACAGAGCTATAAGTCTAGACCTACATTAGAGCCTACCAAAAGTGAAAGGGGACAGGCATGCAACTATTGTGGACGTCAGGGGTACCACAGACCTGGTCAAGAATGCCCAGCCTATGGAAAAAAGTGCAACAAGTGTCACAAACTCAACCATTTTGCTGTCGTTTGCAAGTCGTCAGCAGTCAAGAAGGCAGAACAGTATGAAGATGGAGAGGAACCACTAGAAGAAAGTGAAGAAGAAGATGATGAATTCTTCGCAGTCAAGCACGTTAAGAGGGCATTGGCAGAGAAGGCCATCAAGAAGACGTCGACAAGCAAGACTTTGGGGGTGCAAATTATGGACGTTGAGGCACAGTGTGAACCTGATACGGGTGCGGAAGTAAACATAATGGACAAATATCAGTTCAGGGCACTTCAGAACAGATCGAAGTCGAATCTACAACTACAGAAAACCACAATTAAGCTGAAGACGTTGTCCAGTTCCCTACCAGTAAAGGGGAAGTTCACGGCTACTGTCAGAAACAAGACGCGTGGTACAGAGGCTACATTCATCGTGATCGCCGAGAGAACACGGTCCCCACCACTTTTAAGCAAGACGACCCTCGAACAACTAGGGATGCTTGAGTTGAGAGCAGATGGCTCGCTTAAAGAACAGAATGAAAAGAGGATCAAGGTAGCACATACAGATACGTCCATAACAGAGAGATACAAGAAGATCTTTCAAGGAGTTGGCAAAATTAAGGGAACCCAGGCAAAGCTATGCATGAAGCCGTACACCACACCCGTTGCACAGAAACCCCGTAATGTGCCGTACTACCTCCAGAAGCCCCTAAAGGAGTGGCTAGATAAGAGTTTGCAAGATGACCTTGTGGAAAAAGTACCAGACAACGAACCCATCACATGGTGCTCACCTCTAGTGGTACAGTTGAAACCCAGATTCAAAGCAACAGACAGAGACAGTATCGAGGCCCAGATGATTAGAGCGAGCGAGGACTTGCGGATTCCCAACCAGTACATGGAAAGATTGAAGATCACACCGGCACCAATAGTGGAGGACTTCACCCACAGGTTCCATGACTGTCTCATTTTCTCAAAACTTGACATGAATCAGGGGTACAACCAGTTGGAAATGGACGAGGAATCAAGGTCGATAACAACATTTAGTACACCATGGGGAAACGTCAGGCCAAAAAGACTTGTCTTCGGGGCAAAAGCATCACAAGACATCTTCGATGAGGCGGTATTCAAGATCTTCGGGGATATCCCATATTGTATGACCCAGCGAGATGACATCCTTATTGGAGGGAGTACGGAAGAAAAGCACAATGAGACACTAGAGAAGGTACTGCAGAGGGCAGAGCAACATGGGGTCACTTTCAACAAGGACAAGTGCGAATTTGGACGCAACGAGATCGAATTTTTTGGATTCAAATTCACAAAAAGCGGGATAAAACCCACAGAAGACAAAGTAAGAGCCATTCACGAATGCCCAGCACCAGAATCAAAAGCAGTCAGAAGTTTCCTAGGGATGACAGGATACGTATCGAAATTCATCCCTCAATACTCAGACTTAGCAGCACCCCTCCATGATTTGACTCGGAAAGACGTCACATTCAGATGGGAGGAAAAGGAAGATGAAGCATTTCAGAAACTGAAGCAAAGCATCACAAGCAACAGTATAATCGCTTTCTTCGACCCTAAGAGGCCAATAATTCTACGCTGTGAAGCCAGTTTCCATGAGGGATTATCAGCAGGACTCTTTCAGGAGACACGAGAAGGTGTGAGACCGGTGCACTTCATTAGTCGAACCATGACTGACACAGAGAAAAGATACAGCCAGACGGAAAAAGACGCTTTGGCAGTAGCATGGGCTAAAAACAGGTTGAGGATTTATCTATTGGGAGCCCCTAAGTTCAAAATCATCACATCACACAAGCCCCTGATATCAATCTTTGGCAAAGCAACAGCCAAGTTGCCACCACGGATGGAAAGGTGGGTGATGAGCCTGCAAGACGTAGAATATGAGATGGTCTACGAGCCAGGAAAAAATGAATTGGACCCACTTGACTATCTATCCAGACACCCGCTGCACGAAACAGAGAGGGATCAAGAATGTGAGTATGATGCGGAAGCAACCATAAAGGCTATCATAAACTCCAGTGCTGTGGTGATGGACAGAATCAGAGAGGAGACTTTGAAAGATAGCCAACTCAAAAAAGTGAAGGAGAGGATCATGAAAGCTGACTGGGAAAAGCACAGAACAGATCCAGACATTCAACCTTTTATCTCCATACAGCAGGAGCTATACGTGGCAGATAGCTTAGTGTTCAGATTGTCACAGATAGTAATCCCAAGATCGCTACAGAGAAAAGTAATTATGGCAGCACACAGCCAGGGTCACTTGGGTATGAGCAAACTGAAAAGCATGACGAGGGAATGGTACTGGTTCCCCAACATGAACCAACTGATTGAAACAATTACTGGGGAATGCTTCGAATGTCAGGTCACTACAAAACAATCTAAACCGGAACCAGTTAAAATCATGACAGTACCAAAAGAGCCATGGAGCACGCTATCTCTAGATTTTGGGGGACCATAATTATGCAGACGGACACTACAATCTAGTGGTGGTTGACAAGAGGACCAGATACGTAGAAGTTGAACGAGTATATTCAACAGCAGCAAAACCAACAATTAAGAAGCTCATCAAAGTAATGGCCACCCATGGAACTCCTAAAAACATAGAATCAGACAATGGACCACCTTTCCAATCAATCGAATTCAAAGAGTTCACAAGGGAGTTCGGGATTGAACACCACAGAGTGACCCCGGCACACCCACGGGCAAACGGGGAAGCGGAAAGTTTTATGCGGCTTTTAAACAAAACAGAGCAGATAGCAAAACTAACGGGAGAGGACTCGGACATTGCTATACAAAAGATGTTGATTGGCTATCGATCTACACCTCACCCAGCGACAAAAATCAGTCCATACAAAGCCCTTATGAACAGAGAGGTCAGAACAAAGATGGACCATGAAAACAAGATAGCCGAAGACATTGTCAAAGCATGTGACAGCTGCGACATGATTGAAGAAAGAGATGAAGAATACAAGATTAGAATGAAAAAATATGCTGACAGAGGCTCTATGGAAAGACATTTTATCATCGGGGATTATGTCTTGGTCAAACAACCAAAGCAGAACAAACTGTCAACGGCATACGAGACATCATTCTATGTTATCGTCGACATCAATGGTTCCAGTGTGAGGGCTCGCAGACTTTACGATAACAAAGAAATATATAGGGATGCCAGTCATTTTAAGCTGGTGAACATGATTGTCGAGAAAACAGTGAGAGAAGAGACAGCACCACGAGAGGCTTCTCCAGACTGGGATAAGGACGGAATCATCCTCCAAGAAACGAAGGAAGAAGAAAAACAACCAGCTGAATTGGGACAAGGGGAAGCAAAGAATAGCGAATCAGAGACAGACCCTATCCAGGTTGTGGAGGAGACTGCGACTGAGAGAGAAACAGCTATCCCAACAACAGAAGCAAGTATTCTCACTCCGAGGAGATCCACCAGGGTCAGAAGACCGGTGGATAAGCTCAACTTGTAAACCGGGAAGGACACCTGTAAATAGATTAACTGTAAATATGGTTGCGCCCACAAGTAGTGGATAGCACAAGAACACTTATTATTTACGTTCAAGAAGAAATGGTTCAAGGAGAACTTTTAATTGCTTCTACCACAAGTAGTGGATAGCACAAGAACAATTATTATTTACGTCCAAGAACAGTGATTCGTGAAGAACTGTAATATTATGTTGGGAAGAGTGTGACAAACAATAGAGAAATAGGAAACTGAGAAAAGGGTTGGGGAGGTTAGGACAGCGGCGAACTAGGCCTAATAGTGAAGAACAGAACATTAGAAATAGGTTGTGATACGGAGGAGGCAGCCAATTCAAACAAGGGAGGAGAATGATATAACCGATTACTGGAACAGACCTACATCACCGACTACTGGAACAGACCTACTATCAAAAGGGGGAAACAACTACGGTTGACTGTTATTACAGACAGGGGGAGAGAACAAAGATGGCGACCTACTGATTAGAAGCTACTAGCAAATATACAACTAGCCATAGGCGAAACACATACAGGTATGATATAGATTCGCCAGTTCAAACATAAACTTGTGGCTGGTGTGCACAACACTATGCTTTCTGGCCATTTGGATGAATCCACAGGATTGTTTAAATAATATTCTTCTCCACCTTTCCCAGTGGTACACCGTAATCTACCATAATTTTATGTATTTTTTATCCACTTAATCAACGTAACTGGAGTGGTGCATTTTTTCTTTTGCCATCCATAAAACTGGACAATTACTAGAGATACATTCTTTATAGGGCGGTATGGAATACAGCGTTCTGAAATAACAATGGCGGTATGCCTATCGCGCTGAATGGGGTAGGGGGTTGGGGATGGATAGCGGAAATGGGTTAAAAAGGGAGTATTTTAGGGCTTTATTTTAGGGGGATCACTGCTCTTGGCATTCACATCTCACTTTTCTTGTTTTCATTTCTGTGTATTCTTGTGGTAGGGATTAGTTCATTTTTTGTTGCCGTATTTAGAATTTTTCCTGGGCAGCAGTCTTGTTTGGCCTGCTCTTCTCAATTTTTAATCTCACAGGTATCTTTAACACGCAAGTTGAGTTTGATTGTGAGAGTTACCTGTTCTTTCACACCCTGGATGACCACCACTCTGTCAGACACCTGAGGCCAGCAGCCAATTGGAATGAGTTGGTGGATGTGTTTGCAGAGCTACATGTAGCAACATGTAGCTTCCACTCCGCATAGATTTTTTTCTGTAATCTGTCTGCTAAAAATAAAAAAGAGATGTTTTTTTGCGATTATTTTAAAAGTTTCATGTTCTTTATCAACTTGTCCATCGGTCCATCCATACAATTATCCATCAGTCCATCCATACAATTATCCATCCACCTGTCTGTCCACCCATCCGTCTATTCATCCATCCATCCATCCATCCATCCATCCGTCCACATGTTCGTCCTTCATTTCCAACAGCCACCTATATCTCCTTCACTTTGTCCATCCACCCACATGTCCTTCATTTTGTCCTGTTCATCCATATGTCCTTCACTTTGTCCATCCATCCATCCATTCATAATATCATTTGGAATACAGTAGTGTGAACAAACACTGATCTGTTCTAAATATGCGCCTGGCAGTATTAACTGCATTTACCAGTGTTGACAGTGGAGCCAACAGTGTTATCAAGAACCCAACAATGTCAACAAGAGTGCATCTGTCTTGTCCTCAGGTGGAGACTGATGACATCATCATTTCCATGGGCATGAAAATAGTTATTAATAATTTCTTGTTAATATTTCACCATATCTTTTTCCATGACACTGACACAAATTAAAGCTCCCTTTCCTTGAGTATTGTCATGTTTTTAGTATATTTCCATAGACCACCAGATCAGTCTTTTAAATGTGAAATTTGAGGCACACATACTGAAGAACTGACAAAATGAACAGTCGTTTGTATATCTACATGTGTGTATAATATTAAACTACTTGTCTGTCCTACTGATCAACCAGTGGACAGATAGACTAACTAAAATATAATATGACTGCAGTTTTTGCAGATCGGACTACCCAAACTAGGATTATCTCAAAAGACTTTTTGAAGAGAATAATTATGCTGCTTTTACCTCTAACCAATTTGAAGTCATTTTCACTCTAGTCCTGACATGATGCGAGACTGGGATGGAATGCATCTGAATGTGGCGGGGTCACAATTTTTGTTGTTCCTAATGATGCCGTTTGGAAATCGAAGATTGAATCCCTGTCACAGTAAGTATTGGTTGATATAAGTAATAGTGTGGTAATGCAAGTCTGGTATTACAATAGCAGTGGTATTAAGATTAGTAGATAATATTAGCTGCGGTATGAAGTCATCATGACAGTTTTGGTTTCACCAGACTTGATATTTCAATCATGTTCCTCTGAATTTTAAAAATATTTTAACTGCTAGAACTTTGAAGTCATTTAATAGATCTACCTAAAATGGCTCTTCATTCATACTAATTAATGGCAGGTTATGATTTGATTTGATTTTTATTTTATTTGTGAATTTTTGAAATATTTACTGTTGTTTCCATAAATTTTATTGTTTTTACTTTATTCAGATCCACCTCTTATGTTGTTATTTGTCCATATAAACTGCTGATACAGAGACAAGATTTGGTACATCATGTTGACTTAACTTTACATCTTTTTCATAACATAATCTAAATTCTGAGTCAAGAAACAGTGAACTATGGAATTATATGTGATCCTAAAAATGATAAGTATCAAAATACAATACTCACTGTGACTGCTTATTCATATAGGCATTACTAGATTTTATGATTGTTTCCCTTGGCATATCAAAAAAAAACTAAATTTGGTGGCATGGTCCAAGTGCTCATAATATATTTTATTTGCCTCCTTGGAATGCTTGTCGGTTTATATCTGTTGTGTAAATGAAGTGTATTAAATTTAGATTGATATGTCAGAACAGTGTGCACAGCTAAGCTAATGATTTTCATTATCCTGCAGGTACACAACCATCAACCATTTACAGCCAGGATTGTCAGCTGTCTTGCTACCTCCTGGAAATGTCATCTGGGAAATGTCCATTTCTGTCTGTGCATCGTGCATCCCTGATGTTGCACAATTCCCAATGATGGAGCAAACCTGTGAAGTCATATCACCTTTGAGCCATCATCATCTACAGAAATATAAGAGGTATGGTTTTCCACTTCTTGAATTCGGATAACACAAATGCACCCCTGTTGAAAACTGTCCACTTAAATCCAAGTAAAACTTGGTCTGCAGGAGAGATGTCTTTATCTTAGGCCATTTTGGGGGGGGGGGGGGGGGGGGGAGTCTCCCCCCCCCCCCCCCCCCCCCAAATGTCATACCATGAAATGAGTGTCAATGTACAGTTTACATTTCAGATGACCAAAGATCAAGACACCCTGGTTGGGAATGATTGTGATGGGGCCGGTGTGACATCCTGGAATATCCCCCATCCTATTTTAACCCCCCTGATAATCTAGGATATCCTAGAACATCCCCCTCTATTCTAAAGTATCCCCCAGCTCGATTTCACCTTCTTTAGCAGTGGTTCTTAACCCTTTTCAGGCAATTGCCCCACAGACTCCAAATTTTCTTTCATCGCCCACTTTTTCCCCTATTTCCCGGGGAAAAAAGACAACAAACATGTTGATGATACAATATAAAGCAGAAACCATTCTTTGTCAAATGCACTAAACAAAAAAAAACAACTCTTTTCTGTTCATCAAACCCATCTAAGCATGATGTAGAAGAAGCCAATGACTGTTATGTATTTGCCCCCAAATTGCTCTTCATTCTGGTTCCCCTACTTCCATTTCGCCCCCATTCCTCTTTTTCTCGAACTTGTCGCCCTTTTCTTCGTTTCCTCCCCCCCCCCCCCTTCCCCCTGGAAATGAGAATCACGTCACCAGGGGGCTGATATCGCCCATGTTGAGAATCACTGTTCTAAAGTTTTACTGACATCACTGGCGGGGTTGCAGACCTTCAAGGTCAGTAATTCACACTGCCTATCACATGAGTGAAGGCTGACAAAATGCATTATGTGCATTGAACATAGTAGGGAAAAACAATTGTTGCGGCGTGGACTAAAGCTATATTAATCCAGCACCCCCTTTCACATTTGCTGATTGTGTCCTGCTGCATTGACAGAAGTACTTCCAGGAAATGAGGCGGGGGTGAAAGGGAGAAGGAGGACGCACAAGAGTTTTATTCTATCATTACATAATGGAACGATAGACTTCCAAGGAGGGAAAAAAGGTGATGTGAGTCCCGTGACCCGTAGAAAGGAAAGGTAGTCTCAGATGAGGCTGAAAGATGGAGAATTTTTAAGGATTAAAACCAGGATGCAATTCCCTGTAATCCATAATAACTTTTTTAAAGGATCTCTTACTCAGAGCACGCTAAGTCTGTAAAAAGTGTTGGATCTGGAAGGCAAAAAAATTTGGGACTAGATCTATCTGGGTACACTGGAATGGGATGGGCTGCTTGTCACTTAACAAATCTTCACCTCGACTTATATGTGTATCCCCAAATGGTCCAAGAATCTGGATTCTTTTCCTCGAATGTCTCGAATCTGCATTGTCTTTGAAGGTTGATTGAATCCATTCTTAGCATCGCGCCCCTGATTAGGAAGTTTTGTCCATGAGACCCGAAAACAGGACAGTCTGTAGGTTTTGATGACTATCTCTCATGTAAACTAGAAACAGACTCTTCCTGTTGGTGCTGCCATTTGCTGGGCTTTGGTGACAGACTACTTGCAACATACATTAGAGAATTGATAACAAAGAAGACTGGGGACGCTGAGCCAATTACGTCTTCGAACTTGGGCAGCCAGTCCTTGCAGCTGTTGAGAATATTTCTGAGATGGATGTGTGACTAAATGCAATGGAGAGGGGACAAGTCGGCTGGCTTCTCCAAATGGCAGCTCTCAGAACTGACGACAGTGATAGACTTTCCTGAAGCTGGTGGTGTAATCTTCAGTAACATCCTCCACAATGTTGCTTCGAAGGGGGAAATTCTATCAAAGTTTGTAAATCCCTCATCAGCCCTAGATTCGTTACTGCTGTGGCACTATGCTTGACGTGCAATAATTTGTTCTTTAACATTTCTCTTGTCCCGTGAAGTCAACAACTTGCTACCAAAGAGTTTATATGACCTCCAAGGAGCTTAGTCCCTCAAAAACTTGGAAATTACAACTAAGGTGCTTTATCACAGGATACACATTTCCGTCGAAGCATAGCCTACTATAAGATGAGAACTTTAAGATCACAAGTGGCCGCTTAAGATTATATCTCGACTTCATTTTGTGCCAGCTTCGATTCGGTATTGTCAAATTTAGCACGCTGGTGCATTGTCCTTTCCTTTTTCTCCTCATAATAAAGAATGGGTGCCCTGGTTGTCTGTTGATACTGAGTACAATGTACTTTACTCCCACTGCTCCATACACAGACCACCCCTGAAATTTAATCTCTTTAATTACTACTACTACTAAAAGCTCCAGAAAAAAGTATGGTTGATGGACTGGAGGAGAAAGATTTATGCCCCTAGTCCAATTCTAAGGGTCGGCTTAAAACGCATGTTAAGTCACACTTTGTAAATGTGTATTTTTGTGCGTGTGGCAGAGAAAGATTGTATAATAACCAGAAACGCACACGAAGAAAAGGGGGGAAAAGGCTACCCAAAGACAAAAAAAAAAAAAGGTGGGGGATAATTTGTAACAGGGGGATAAAATAGGATGCCTAGTACCCATTTGCAAGTATCCCCCATCCTATTTTAACCCCGGGGGATAAACTGTTATAGAGGAGGATATTCTAGAATATCCGGGGGGATAAACCAGAATATCTGGGGGTTATTCTAGGATATCCTAGAGTATCCGGGGGATATTCTGAAATATCAGGGGGGATAGATTTTGAGGGGGATAATCTGGGATACCACACCGGCACTAATTAATGCCTGTCTCTTGCCAGTTGTCCTGATGATGCCAGCAGATTCAACTTCAAAATTGACACTAGGATAGTGGCTCAGTTTTAAGTAAAAAGGATACAAAAGCTAACACATGTAATTATGTCTCTGAAAGTGAAATTATTAACAGATGTCATCCACCCGTTCCTTCATTAATCCATCCATCCACCCGTTGCATCCATCCATCCACACATCCACCCACCTATCCATTCATCATCCATCCATCCATCCATCCATCCACCCTTCCATTCATTTGTCCAACTGTTTGTCCTTCTGCCATCCATCCTCCCATCCATCCATCCATCTATTCATACATTTATCCATGTATCCCTCTGTTCTCCAGGTGGAATTCTCTTGACTGCTTTAGGCATATCACTACAAACAACACCAGATCTTCTGCCTTGGAATTACCAAAGTCAAATCAATGTTGGTGAGAAATTTTTATTGTACAATCAGATATGATAAAACTGCCAATGGTGTGGCACGGACGTTGGTCGAAGATGTGACTGAGAAATCCTGAAGGAATAGCTAAAATATGAAATAAGCTGATATGTGAGCAAGCCTCATTAACCTCAACAGAAGTCGCATATTTTTCAGTTTTGAGTTGTGAATATCACAGTGAAGTATGAAATCTCATCTTTAATTTGGTGTAAACAAGTATTGCAATGCTCCTTTTTATCGCAAAGTTATGGCTTTTTAAAGACACCTACTCCCTGGTCAAAAACAGAAGCAACTTCTGAGAAAATCGCCATTAAAGATGGAGCATCGATTTTCACTCTCGGTGAGATGGATGGCCTTATTATCTCCCTAGTATTATGTACTTGTAATTAACCTATGGCTTTGAAATTTTGCATGTCTATGCCAAAAATAAATGATACCTGCCATGTGAAAATTTTGTGACAATATATTTATTTATTTTTAAGTTATCGGGAGTTCAATGAACTCCATTACTGCAGTGATATTCACTGTCAAATTCAAAATTAAAGGCAATATTTATCATGTTTAGAGGCTGATTTGAGACATAATACTTTCACATAATGTAGAAAAATAGCTGAACTTCAAGTAGCGACCAAAATATAAAAATCATTAAAAAATTGGATATTTATGGTTCATCACAATTTCTCCGTTTGGTCCAGTGCGACTTCCGTTGAGGTTAGTGGGCCTCGTGCACATATTCATGCTAAACCATTAATTTTATCTTTCTCGCTTCCAAGCAGAACATGAAATCTTTGCAATTATCAATTTGAAACAAGAGCATATTGATATGCTAATTAGTGGCATGTCATGCTTTGATTTATGCTGCTTAATTTTTTTTAATTGTTCCCATAAATTTTATTCATTTTTTTCTTACTTAAATTACCATCTCTGATGTTATTGTCAGACCATATAAAGTGCCAAATCAAATACAGATTATCTTTACACCTAATCTTTTCATAAAGTAGTCTGAAGTTTGGGTAAGAAGCAGAGGACTATAGATTTGCATGTGGTCTCAAAAATGACAACTAACAAAACACCATACTGAATGCTCACTAATAGGTTTTTACATGATTTTATGATTATTTCCCTTGGTATATATAAAAACAAAAAAAAAGTTTTGTGGCATAGTCCAAATGATTATAAATTTTGTTTGCCTTCTTAGATCCTTTCTTTTTGTGTAAGTGTGTGTCAAGCCTCGTATTTTGCATTCTGATTGGATGGAATTTTGTAAAACTTTGTTTCTTAATATCGTTTGACTAATAAAATTGATTGACAGAAAGATTTTAGAAATAAATATCTTATAAACCTGAAATTTAGAGCAAACAGGGCTCCACTAATTTTATAGACATATTTTCACTCAAAATGTCAAAGTGATCAAGAAACTTCTGTCTGGAAGGTAAGAATTAATGTGTAGACACTGCAGCATGTCAAAGTCAAGTACTTTATTTTGTCAATGGAGGATAAATTTGCCATTACTGAAATTCATCACTTGATCTCCTTAGCAATTTTTATGTCGTTGCAGTGTATCTTCACCCATGCATATTGTATAGCAGTACAATTATCTCTGTCTCTCCAGTGGTGTTCTATGTGCTGCTTCAATTTTGACCTCCATCATTGTATGCTCTAGGGCAAATGTGTCTCCTCTCAGGCAAATGCCCTCCTGGTTGAAAACAGTAAGTAAACTTATTGAGGAAATGGTTTATCTGGCCTGGTTGACTGTTCTAATCCCATACATATCATCATCATTCCCTAAGACTGTAGTAATACAAAGTTCGATATATATATATATATACAGTGGAACACGCTTAAACCAAAATTTTAGGGACCGGACATTTTGCTCTGGTTTAAACATACTTTGGTTTATCCAAACTGGGTATGGTGGAAGTTGTCAGAAGAGGGGAACAAACTCCGAAAGGTCAAATTTCAGTGATAAAATAATGAGTCAATTCTGGGCGCATGGCAATGTAACTAACCACGTGGGTGATTTGGGTACACGGTGCCATAACATCACGCCGCATCAGACAGCGCGCATCATGATGCTTCGATGACATGTTTTCATATGCTCGCCTTGCCTTGTCAGCACACCGCTCGCCGTTTGCTACACAGAAATAATTTAGATTCCACAGACAATGCGCACTCGCTTCCCTGACGCAATTTCCCCGTCACCTACCTCTCTCTGTCTTCGACACCTGCTGGTGGCCTCAGGCCTGACAATGAGAGAACGGCTTGTTGGTACTAAGCGTGCTTGATTAAGAATAGGTTGCTGGCTTTCACTAAAATCAAGTTCATTGTTTTTGGTTCAGCCGTGTTCACACGAATGTTGACTTTGGTTTATCGCTAACCCATTAACAAAGAGTAAAAGAGAAAAAAAAAGGTTATTAATTTTAATTTTGGTTCAGCCATGTATTCGTTGTATTCGTTTTTGGTTTAAGTATGTTCCATTGTAGGTTCAACTACATTCAAAGCCACATCGAATGATCCTGCTTCTAGACTCCTAAGCCAAAAAACATAATCAAATAGCAAACCATCAAAAAGTCATTGTCACAAGACCAGCTGTGCTGAAATAAAAGTTTTTTTGCTTCTCCTGAAAAGTAGCCAAAACCAATGACTACAGTTTTAGGGAAAGGTGACAATATATCTGGCTGGATAGCATGCTCTTTATTGAAATTAATCCCCAGCCAGCAGCCCTACGATAATCTGACTTGTGGGACTGACATCAGGTTTGCACATAGAAATAACATAATTCCTTTGCAGATCTGCTGGTAGCGACATTGTGCTGACATTGTGCCAACATCAGTTTGATGTAGGGATTCAGCCCTTTTGGAAATCCTACCAATCCTGACGAAATCTTATTCAAATCTATGTCAGATTGACATAGGGCTTCTGGCTGGGTCCGTGATAGGCTATTTCCTATGCAGTGTTACCAAAACCTAATCCTATCCAGGCTGTAATAAATATTTCTAAAAAACAGCGCATTAGTGTGGTGTGATCACTGTTATGACAAAGATGACTGATGCATGAAAATGTGTGGGAAATCTGACTGAATTACCAAAGCCAGCTGTAAATATGAAGGCTTTGACTTATTTAAAGGTTAAACTGGAATACCCATGATCTCTACTATGTTAGCTGCACTTGGTATTCAGTAACATACCCATGAAATATTAGGATATATTATTTCATTTGCCAGTTAATAGTCAGACCAATTTTGTAATATGGATTGATGAGTATTTGAGTAAATCAAAATCACAGCCATTAAGAGGGGATGACAAGCGACATCATAAATGCCTGACTTGACAACAATCAACAAATGTTTCGAAATTCGAGTTCAATCATTTGAAAATACAGTGTTGAAGCTGTAAACTCCAGTGTGACCAAAAATCATCATTCATAGAATGCTTTAAACATTCAGCGTGAGAGACTCCCTCACATCGCGAACTTAGTTCTCTTTTGCTCCAGCTCTTCTTTTTACACATCTGAGAAACTTGACGTTAAACCTTTGTGGCTTAAGTAGTATGATAAGGTGTTAGACCAAATACCAAACGAGTTATTTGGTATATATTTTGCAGCCCTACTCAAGAATGCCTTTGGTCAATGTTCAGGTGGAGTACTTATTAACACCAGAGTGGACGGCTCCATTTTTAATGTTGCCAGACTAAAAGCAAAATCTCGTACAGAGCATATTATGTTACAAGAGCTCCTCTTCGCAGATGATGCTGCAATCGTGGCCCACGATGAAACCACGCTCCAGGCTCTCATCAATAGCCTTGCCAAAGCCTGTGACAAATTCATGCTAAAGATCAGTGTCTCAAAAACTGTAGTTTTGACACAAGGCTTGAGAAACTCCAACCCAATCATGCTGAATGGCTCTCCTCTGGAGCAAGTGGGAAAATTCTGCTACCTAGGCTCAACCATCAGTGGTAGCACAGACATAACAACTGAAATAAATGCCAGAATAGGAAAGGCGGCCACAGCTTTTGGCAAACTCTCAAAAAGGGTGTGGAACAATAGCAAGCTGACCATCAAAACAAAGGTACTCGTGTACCAAACTTGCGTCCTAAGCACCCTGCTGTATGGCTCAGAGACATGGACCACCTACTCCAAACATGAAAGATCCCTCAACTCCTTCCACCTGCGCTGCCTACGCAAAATTCTCAAGATCAAGTGGCAAGACAGGATCTCAAATATCGAAGTTCTGAGCCGAGCCAACATTCCATCAACTCAGGCTCTCCTAGGCAAAAAAAGACTGCGGTGGCTTGGACATCTCCACCGTATGGAAAATGATCGCATCCCCAGACAAATTCTCTACGGGGAACTTGCTACTGGCAACCGACCCAGAGGTAGGCCACATCTGCGATTCAAAGACACTTGCAAGGTCACGATGAAAGCATTCAACATCGACCCCAATGAATGGGAGAACCTTGCAAGTGATCGAAGCAGATGGAAACAAAAATTGCGCAGTGGCACGCTCGCAATAGACTTCAAGGCAAAAGAAACATACCTGACAAAACGACAGAGGCGGAATGAAAACACTCGCCAAAGTGAACCCAAAAGACTGACCTGCAATCACTGCCATCGCACTCTCGGGTCAAACATTGGTAGAATAAGCCACGAGAGAAGCTGTCAGTCAAAGTGAAAGTGAATATTCTAGCTGCTAAGACCGTCTGTAAAGACGCTAAAGGCCATATATATATATATATATATATATAAGGTGTTAGAATAAATCGGAACTGTGAAACAGCTTGATGAGTGCCACAACACATTTGAAAAACGTGTCAAAGTGTGCATTTGTTATATCTTCTTCTTCATCCTACCAGATCTCCAGTTTTTCAGAATTGGAGAAAGAAACAAGAACTAATATTGCAACATATGGAGATCATTCTTTTAGGAGTTTCATTACCCTGGGCATCTGCACTTTGCTTTCCTTGTGGAATGTTGTTAATGTAAGGGGCCCATATTCCAAGTACAAAACCAGATAGAGAAAATACTGAGTTGTTTTCACTGTTCAGCAATGCCCAAAAATGGACAAAAACCACGCACCCCGAACAACAGCCTTCTTTGTTTTGGTTTTTGTTCTTTTGTTTCTTTATCTTGATTAACTCCTTGTTTTTCATGCTGCTTTATTCTTGACATTGGCTTATGGGCTGTGTTCTAAGATTCCATGTCTGGAATTTGCAGAGGATAATTATCCGCATTTGTGAAACATTCTATGATTTATTCATTTGTTTAATTTTCTATCCTTTTGCATTTATTTTCCTGAAGGTCAGTAGATGAAAGCTTGATTTGTCTTTCCTTTTTCTTTGTGTTTTATTGTATCATTTCTGTGTTAGTTCTTATGTGAGGTTTTGCTTTGTATAACTTTTTCTTCTGGCCGCATTTTGACTTTACCTTATTCTTCTGCAGTTCTAAGTAGGGCTTTTTGTTCAACTCTTGAAAGGGCTGTCAAGGGACAGTCAGAAGTAGAGAGCTTCTCTTCATCAGGTTTCAAGCAAATATTTTCCTTGTACTTTTCAGCTGTGTTTTGGCTCCCATGGGATGTATTGTCGGGTCTGAGCAGGATCGGAGATATTACAGCAACTTCTGACACACCCATCCACTCCCCATTCAGCACCAGAGGCAGATACATGGTCTGACCCTGACCAAGTCTCCCTCAAAGACAGCGACGGCGATCACATTAAGGAGAACATCCAGGAACCCGAGGTGATGACATCAGCACTTCTTCATCCAATGGAAATCTCACGCAGGAAATGAGGTCACGAGTTGCAAGCAGTGGCAAAAGCCTTGGACCGTCTGCTTCTGTTTCTGTTTATATTAGTGTTAATCTTTTACATCACTGGGCTTCTGAGTTACAATGTGTTAAGACACAAAGAATGTCTGTGTTTTCATAAATCATAGTCAATAGTTGAGCTCTTAGTAAATTCCAAATACAGTCAAGCACGCGGAACTCCAACATACCTAAGTGGAAATCACGGATCCCATGAAGAAAGATCTAGGTCCCAAATTTATTTCTCAATATTCTTTGTAGCTCATGCTCCAATAGAAAAAAAAAGGAAGCGCTGCTGTTCGAACGGGAGTAAAGCCGAGCAGAGAAAAATGGTAAATTGTGTTCTCCCTTTATTTTATCGCTGTTGGGCCCGACTTGGAAACAGTCCTTACTGGAGCACTTCCAGAAGAAAAAAAAAAATTCGGGCTCAAGGTCATTATGCCGCTGTTGCCACGCGCATCAGATTAATACTTGCTTCTCTTTCAACCGACCATGGGAAAGGGGTGGTGGTGGTGGTGGTGGTATTATTCTCCTTGAATATACAATAATAGTACCTCTTGATTAGTGCTTTATGTATTCCTCGAAATTTGGCAAACCTGAACTAGATGAAGCCACCCCAAAGAATTCAAGTTTTCCATGCTCGTCTGTAGTACTTTCCTCATTCATAATATTTTTATGTGTCTGTTATTGATGTATGTTTCAAGTATAATTATGTTCATTCTGTGGCCATTTCTTCATTATGAAAAGTAACTTTTTTATGTAGAATCAAACATTGAAATTTGAATGTCTTGTTTGCCGCTTACATGTTTTTCGTACATACTTAAAATTGTAACAATATGGCTGTCATAGTGTTGCACTGTATTGAATGCTGCAGACATTAATAATATTCTATTAATTAAGTGTTCTGTATATATAACTGTAAATTACTGCAACCTGTATTATGAATTGGAATAGCCTTGCTGATTTTAGACAAATAGAAAATTAACCCATTCTCACCTAATGCGCCCCAATGCGATACATTTGCATCTGTCTAATGCGACTGCATCTGACCATGCTGGTATAAGCCTAATGCACCCAAATACATCTATCAGTGTGCTGTTTATAAAGTCTTTTAGCAACCTGATTCTATTGGCAGCCTGATTTAGAGCTATAGTCACGTTGGAAACAAGATGTCCGCTCTTCAATTAAAAATAAAAATGGATGCATCTAGCTTGTGAACTATGTTTTCAATGAAGTTTTGAAATCACAGAATATCGGAGGTGCAAACAGTGTTGTTGATCTTTCCTCATCAAATGCACTGGTTGCTCCCTTTATAACATTCATATACAAGGTAATAGCTGTTATAGCAAATATCACGAGGACTCAAAACCATGACATTATGGGAAAATACGTGCTGAAAAACTGAACAGAATGGTACAGTTTGAGTTTCAACTTTATTTTATTGCAATAAATTTCAATTCACTCATAGACATACATGTACATATAACATTTCCTGAAAGGACCTTCATATATCTATTTGTATTTATATTTGTATACTACTTTAATCCCATTTGGGAAGTTTGCCTTTGTGTCATTGCACCCAGTTACAACTGGAGCAGCCACATTGCCGCCACAGTGTAGCGCTGGTCGTTTTGTTTTGGTCTTATTTTTGTGGGGGGGGGGGGGGGGGGAATAAGGGGGGAGCTGGAGGGAGTGGTACCATTTTCATCAACACTGGATAATAATTACGTGTACAAATATTTCTTAAACAGTATGTCATCAGGAAATTGGAGTTAGTTCCCTTTGCTTAGGCATCCCGGAATGAAAAATGGGAAAGCATTGGACTTGTATTTTTTTCCCATCTTTAGGCAAGAAAGGGTTAAGAAACGAAAAATGAAGATAATCGACATGTGGAGTAAGATCGGTTACCAGCAAACTGTGAAGAAAAAATGATTTAAAGAGACACATATTATATCTTTATATTATATGTATTTGTTCATCCATCCATTCAGCATTCCATCCATCCATTGACCCATTCATCCATTTACCCATCCACCCACCCACTAATCCACCGAGCATAGTATTTTATAACCTTAATGAAAACTTGTTTCATGGGCAAAGAAAAGATATGGACAAAGAATTTTCCTCTTATCATACTGTGATTATTTCATTGTTCTTGTAATATCTCAACATGTTTTCCCATAGTATATTCACTCTTACATATTTGTTATAACTAGGGCAAAGAAATAGAATTTTCTTCCCTGTTTCAAAAACCAATGTAAATTTGAATGCATGGGGCCTCTTAAGTCCTTGGGGGCCCTGGTCAACTGCCCAATGTGCCCATGCATTAAGACAGCTCTCATTATAACTGCAGCAAATGAGCAACAAAAAGCCTTTCTGCTCCATGTCTGACACATTTCTGAAAATAAACTCTGCTTTCAAAACAATACTGACAATTCTTATGTTTTTGCGTACAATTCACCCGTTGTGTCTTTGTCCACAAGAAGCCTCTGTGAATAAGAGAAGTGAAATTTGGAGTCTATTTTCACAAAAATCACGAATTCTAACGTGTGTGAAACATCTGGTATTGCTTGACCACTGTGCGTATCAATAGTAAAGCACACATAAAGTTCAGTCATAAATCAATCATTCAGTACATTAATTTTTTGGCATTATAAATTGTACATCTTAAAGTGCACCGACAAATCTTAACCCACACTACATCGCTAGGTCTAGCCTAAAATGACACACCAACGCACACTGCATTGTCTATTACCTACAGTCTGTAATTATGGTCTATGAAAAAAGTCCGTACAAACACAAAAATAACTCAGGTCTTAAAGGGTTAATTATCAAAGAATTTCTCTCTGTAGGAAGAAAAAAGCTTTCTTTTTCCTCACGACACAGATAACATCAACAGCCAGCATAGAAGATGCAATAATAAGATAATATATAGAATACAAATCGTAGGTGTTGGGGCACAATAGCCCAATCAAAATGAACAATCTAAATCTGTCTGTCTGTCTCTCTTTCTCTCTCTCTCTCTGTGTCTGTCTATCTGTCTCTCTCTCTCTGTCTCTATCTCTCTCTCCCTCTAATGTGCCACAAAAAAACAACAACAACAACAAAAACCCTTTCTTATCAGTTGCCTCGTCTGAAGGGGCATGCAGCTGACGCAGAAAATGAAAGGCAACGAAACGAAAGCAGAAAAAATACATTACTTGAATTTTGCTCTTTTCTAAATAATTGGCAGTCATGAACTAAAAGGATACAGTTAATGTGGGTCACAGAAGGGCCATGTCATTTATAAAGAAAAATGTGGGGGGGGGGGGGGGCTATTAAAATCAGATGAAAATAAATTGGGACCGGCTGAGGCCTCCGAGAAACCAAAGAACTTTCCAGTGCAGAGAGAGGGAAGGAAAGAGAGATACATAGAGAGAGAGACAGAGAGAGAGAGAAGGGGGAGAGAAAGAGAAGTGAGTTTATTTGCGAAGCTCCACAGCACAGTGTAAGGTGAGTCACGAGAAAACTGAATCCCTCACCATTAAGCAAACCCCCTTCCTCCCTTTCTACATGCCCGAGAGAGAGAGACTGAGAGAGTGTGTGCAGTGAGAGAGAGAGAGTGAGGGAGAGAGAAAAGGAGAGAGTGAGAGAGGAGTGGCTTTATTTGCGAAACTCCACAGTGCACGGTGTGTCATGAGAAAACTGAACCGCTCACCACAAAGCCCACCCCAGCCTTCCCTC